>CM077164.1:77589470-77863474 GCA_039583875.1 Platanthera guangdongensis | reverse complement strand
GTTTATTTATAAAGCTTGCTCTCAAATGTTTTTTATTAAACCTAGTTTTCATTCTAGAAAGACCTATCACTTTTTTCATGTCATACTTGACATGATTTTTGCTCCTTAAAAGATCATATGTCAATGAGAATAAGATTTCGTTCCGCAAATATAGACATCTAATATTTGAAAAGATTATATGTTGCGGAGTAAAAGGATAAAATTCATTACTCATATACATATACATTGGGTTATTATGGAGTTGTTAAAAAAAATTATATGTTATGGAAAATAAGATTTCGTTTTCCTAAACATCCATATTCAAAAAAAAAATTCTATTAGAGTTTTGAGCGAAAAAATATACCTTTGCCTCTAAAAATCAAAGCCCTCTTCATAAATCTCAACATCCCCCTCCGCCATTTTCAAATGATGCTAGAATTAATTTAAAATCATTTTGAGAGCATAATTCGAAAATTGGATTATTTCATTTAATTCTTATAAGCTAAAGTTTTCATAAATCAAATCTATTTTTGTTAATCTAACAAATAAAATTTTTTGCTATCTCTTTGATTATATCGAGAAGTCTTTAGCTGAAACTCTTCCTTTATTTAAATTTTTGTCATAATTTAGGACTTAACTGTTATACCCCGGATGTTTACTTAGAGATTTCTTTTAATTAATTCAAGCGGTAGCTAAACTTAGGAATTCTTTTATTCTTTATAAATATATCTCCAACTTTTGCTCTAGAATAGCAAAAGCTTAAGTATAGGGTATTTGATGAGTTGTAAATATACATATTTTTATGTACATTAATTAAGTCATTTTCATTTGTTTTTTCGTCATTTTTAGTTAAATTTCTTCAATAAATGTTTCTTTTTTGTAAAAATTGTTCTAACTTACCATTATTTTGAAATTCTAAAATTTTCTAGAATCTGCCAAAAATTGCAAGTACACGCCCGTGTACTTCGAGTCACACCCATGACATGGGTGTGATACTTCAATTCCAGTGAAAAGTTGCGGCCCACAAAGATTTGTTGGACACGCCCTGCGCCACGCCCGTGTCAAATATGACATGTCCGTGACCAAGCCCGTGTCACCAGCTCGACGAACCGCGCTCGAAGATCATCGAATAGACCCGATATGCCCGTGTCAAGATGTGACACGGACGTGTACTTCTCCACCTATCCCGACAAGATGTCGTCGGCGACTGATTGGCACGACGTCGTCCCCGGTTCCACCTTCCCGACACGCCCTATGACACACCCGTGTCAGCAGAGACACGCCCGTGACCGCCATGTGTACCGCTAAAAAGTCAAACCAACGTCAAATCTCAGAACTGACTCGCTAACAGTGCTTACACGCCCCCAGTACATGCCTGTGACCTACGGCGTGTACCTTCAAAATCTTTCCTATAAATAGCCAGCTACTGTATGAGTTGTTGTTCCCTTTTTTGGAATCATTTTACTAGGGGAGGTGTTGCTTAGGAGTTCTTCAAGGCAATGTAATGGGATTTTCTCCCTCTCTCTCTTTTATTTTTTTTGTTTTTAGCTTTGTAATAGCCTTTTAGTTTTTAATAAAATGTAGTTTTTTTTCCCCATTACATGGTTTTGGATTTCATCTATGTGCCCCCTCCCTATGCAATCTTATATATTTCTTTTGTTTTTCTTGTTTTATTTTTTTATGTGTGTGATAATAACTTGTTCTTTATATTTTCAATTTCATTTTTGCTTAGTTTAGCTCTAGGTTTTCTTTTATATAGTTTAGTTTTCACTGTAATTTTTCCTAAGCTTCATTTAGACTTAGGTTTTTATTGCTTTTTATTCCTATAAACCCGTAAAAGTGTTTTTAAAGTGTTTTTTCGTTTTTCTTCAACTTACGTTTTCCTTTTTAGGTTGTAAAACTTGTTCGTTCTTTTTAACTTATTTCCACTTTTTTAGCACTTTTACGGAGTTATAAGAATGAATCTTTAGTCATTTTAATTTTTCGAGCACTTCAATTTGCGTTTTAAACTTTTGGTCGTTTAATTTTTATGTCTTCTTTTTATGTATTTCTACCACATTCTAGCGGTAGAAATGTATTTGTTTTAATTTTTCAAGCACTTTGATTTTCCCTTTTATTTGCAAAACTTTTTGCTCCTTTAATTATTGTTTTGTCTTTTTATGCATTTCTACCAAATTCTAGCGGTAGAAATGTAGTTTTTTTAATTTTTCAGCCACTTTGTTTTTCTTATTTTTGTATGTGTGTGTGTGGTTTTATTTTCTGTAGAGTGTGTGTTTTATTTCTGTTGTGTGCATGTG
Organism: Platanthera guangdongensis; assembly: GCA_039583875.1. NCBI lineage: Eukaryota > Viridiplantae > Streptophyta > Magnoliopsida > Asparagales > Orchidaceae > Platanthera > Platanthera guangdongensis. The sequence goes on along the minus strand of CM077164.1, from coordinate 77,861,198 downwards.
TTTCCTTCCTGTAGAGTGCATGGGAGTATGAGTTAGATTTCATTTCGGTTGAGTGTGTGAGTTTTATTTCATGTAGAGTGGGTGTGTTTTTATTTTCAGTAGAGAGAGTGTGTGCGTTTTCATTTTCAGTAGAGTGTGTGCGTGGGTTTTACTTTATGTAGAGTGCGTGTGTGTGTTTTAATTTTTGTAGAGTGCGTGCGTGTGTATATTTATTTTCTCATAATCGTTTGAGTAGGACTCGCTTTCATTTCCCCCTACTCGTTTGAGTAGGAGTTGCAATTTTAATGCTTTCTTTACTGCTTTCTTTACTGCTTTATTTCCTGATTTCATTTTACCGCTTTTATTTTATTGCTTTTTTTTCGCCAGCCATCCCCATTCCGATGAGTGGCTAACCGCTCTTAGCCCTCAGTATCGAAGAGCATTGGGACAGATAAAATCGCTTTAAATAATTAAAGGTCATGTTTTTCTAATTAATTAAATTACTTAAGGTTTGCCCCATGTTTATGACACGTAGAACCACATATCGATGTGTGGGCTCTATTTCTGTAGTCCATACGCTAGCTAGCCGAGAGGTCGTGCATATGGACCAATCACCACTTGGCAAATGGAGTTTCGCACTAACCCTCGAGAGAGGTAATGCGGTATTCTACCGGATTGGGTTCCCCACCCAATAGCGGGGTTCTTAGCGTAATGCGGGCATTAAGAGGAATTCTTCGTCAGACGAGAGCCTAGTCGAATAGTCTTAATGTTCAGGTGAGTGATAGTCTTAGGGATAGGTGAGCTCATTTTTGTGGAACCTCCACGGCCAAATCTCTGCCTTAATTAATTTGAAATTTATGATCTCTTTTTATTAAAACTTTATTTTGATTCAAATTCTCTCAAATACCATTGTGCTAAGTTATTCATCGGCTCTATCTTTAATGCTTTTTTTCTTTTATATATATATAAAATATCCTAACAAGATAAAATACGATAAAATACGATAAAATAATAGTCCCCTCCAAGAAAGAGTAGAAATAATCAACCCGACCCAGAGAATAATATGACTCCGATATTCCTCACCGGAATATCCTATACTACACGAGATAGGTTCACTTGCCTCCTTTCGTTAAAATTCGATTTCCACCGTTTTATATCCAAATAATAAATCCGCGCACCCCGTCTTTCTAAATAAAACCAAATCCGCCTTTTTTTCTAAATTAACCGCCCGGGGCGCACGTGTCCTAAATAATATTTTTGAGTTTTAACATTCATCAGTACTTGAAACCTATTTTCCTATCATATCTGCTTCTATCTCTTTTATTACAGAAATTGGCAGATATTTGCAAGTTCCATTCAGGTACTTGCAGCTTACTTATATATATATATATATATATATATATATATATATATATATATATATATATATATATATATATATATATATATATATATATATATATATATCATATCTCCGTATAACTTCTCTTTTGCAGTGACTAGCAAACGCTTGCAAGTCCCCTTCAGGTACTTGAAACTCATTTTTCTTTCATGCCTACTACTTTCTCTTGCTTTTGTAGAGTATAATAGGTGCTTGCAATCCTTCATCAGGTACTTACAAGAATCTTCTATGCCTTCTTCTCATCTTTGTTTTGGAGAGCTCAGTGGAAGACATTCACATCTTCTTAATTTTACAAAAGCAATTTAGGTACACACGAGATGTGACCCCCTTTCTTCGCCTGTATTAACTTTTCCTTTGCAGGAAAAAGATAGGCATTAGCAAACTCCTTCTAAGGAGAGACATCAGGTTCTATCTCTCCTTACCTCCTACTTTTTATAAGGGGTGGAACACGATTTTCGTGGGTCTCCTACATTTTGAAGTTCCTTTCGGGACTTAAAAAAGTTTGGGGATTATGTTAACCCAGAAATCAGTGATCCCTCCCAAGATAGCCACCTTGCAAGTCATGGCCTTCTCCAGATTCCCCCTGGAGGTTGCGAACAATTTAAGGATGGGAGGACAGACTTCTCTGTCTGCTCAGGCCGTGCGGCTAGGGCGGTCTCCCCAGTCTGACTGCCCAGGTCGCGTAGCAGTCGCTCGTTCTGTAGGGGCTGCGGACTGCTTCCTCAGACTGCCCCAGTATGCCACACGGATAGATCAGCTAACCGCATAATGGTTCTCTCTATTCCGACAGTTGTGGGCCACCCAACTTTGTAGCGGACTCGCATTGCCATGCGCATAGACCTCCAGGTAGCCGCATACTCAGCATGAGTCACGGTCTTCTTCTTTAGTACACTCCTACAAGTAGCACAATAAGAAAGAAAACCGCCACATCGTCAGGCGACCTTCTGTTAAAATTCAACAAACCGCAGACTCCCCCTTGGATACCCTGTTGAAAACTCAACAAACCGAAGGAGAATACGCCCACTTATAATGTTGAAAGTTTTCCCGGATCGTGGAGTTAGCAGGGGTTATCTCAACAAAGCAGTAACAACCAGCAACACATGCATCACAAGCTTCTTTATTGATCAAGAGCAAACTTCTTTACAAGGCGAGACATACATGGCAAGACATGCTTCACCAAAACCCAACACCGGGAGAGCAGAGACAGTTACAAAGACAAGAACAAAAACAAGTCGCGCGGACTCAATCAACAAGTCGCCGACCGACTGCTGTGGAGTCCGCTCAGTCCGCCAGGTCGCCAGACCGCAACCCAAGCCACACGGACTCACCCCTTATTCCAATGCTTAGCTCTTCACCGCCGATCTGCAGGCCGCCTGACCGCGAGGTCGCCTAGCCGCCAACCGCACAAGCTGCGTCACCGAATGGAACAGTCCGCCTGAAGCAGGCTACTTCCTGAACCCCGAACAAAGTCGCCAAAGAGAAGACCGCCTTGTCGCTATCCGCGACCTGTTGTTTACCGCCTGTTTCTTAACCGCAGAGTCCGCACTGTCCCTGACCGCAATCAGAGCCAAGTCCTGGCTTTCTAGCACTATCCGCACAACCTGCACAGCACAATCGGGTCAACTCTCAATCCGCGCGGACACCAAAGTCCAGACCGCAGCAACTAACGCGAGCTCAATTACTGTTCACTTACTTCGGTGTAGGTCTATTACTCCTGATGTGACATGGGTCCTATTTATAGGCACAACGATGAGTATGGTCACCGCCCTAGCCGATAGGATCACCGCCTCATCCCGCAGCTAGAACAAGTGTGTCCGCCAGCCCACGGACACACATTCCAGTTCTCCGCTCCTGTGCAGATAGTCAGTCCGCCCCAGCTTCTCCAAGGTCGGACTCCAATATCCAGCCCGCCTTGCCGCCAGAGGCCAAGCCAGGACCACCACAGCCGGACTCCACAAAAGCTGTGTCCGCCATTCTGCGAACAAGGCATCAGCCCGCAAAACCCGAGCCCGCAGCCTCGCCATCAAGGCACCTGCCAGACTCAGCGGACACCCGGCTTCCGTCCGCATATCCCAAGTCCATTGCCTCATTGCCAAGGCACCTCCGGACTTAGCGGACACGCCAATCCAGTCCGCTAACACATACACCAGTCCGCAACTCCTGAGTCCATAACCTCGTCACAAGGCTAAACCGGACTCAGCGGACTCTGGCTCCAGTCCGCACGCTCCTGCACAAGCAATTCTCCAGTCCGCATTTCCCCAAGCTAGCAAACAAGGCAACAGCACTTCTACTACGCTTGGCGGACTGAGAAACCAGCCCACGCTTCACTGCGCGATCTCCCCGGACTGAGCCATCCTGGACTTGGTTCAGATCACACCAAGTCCAGTCCGCTGGCCACAAGGGCCAGTCCGCACTTACTGGCGGACACTGGATCTAGCCCGCCATACCGGGTGACCTCCAGTTTCTGTCCGCGCTGACCGGCGGTCTCCGCGGCTTCCCGCCGCACCAAAGCAAGACCAAGGCAAATGTCAAACCGGTCTGCCGAGCTCCAGTTCTTCAGTCCGCTTCATGCCGGACTCCGCGGATAACATTTCTATCCGCCCGGTTACTTCCTAGGAGTCAACCGCCTGCTGAGCATACACTGGCCTGTCAGACCGCTGCTGCTGTCCGCGTAGTCCGCGCGAACAGACCGCCTAGTCCGCCACAGAGCAAACCGCCTACAACATCCCTGCCGACCTAGCAGTCCGCCAACCCTGTCCGCGTAGTCCGTGCGGATAGGTTTCCCAAGCCTTCCATTCACCCACTTTCACTTCATAGAATTCAACACTCCCCCTTGAAGTGAGAAGTGGTGAATAACTCCAGCAGCTCCCGTAACCTTACACCTGGTCCTTCCGATAGCATCTACGAAGAGATGTCAAAGACATAGTCCTCGCCCCGCATATCATGGACCATGAGGGAGCCCTCCAGCATCTCCAAAAAGGAGTCATGCTTCCCTCTGCCTTCTTCAGCTTCAACCTCCACTCTTGCATCACAGGAGTATCACCAACTTCCTTGGATACTGAAGTCCAAGCCTCGTTGCCTCTGAGAGAAGTCACCTCATCAGACTTGGTGTCAACCACCTCCTTGATTCTAGTGGGGTCATCACAGCTAGAAGTACCTTGCTCGACCTGAGGGCTAACAAGGAAACACGGAACCAAGTACGCCATGTTCCCTTCACTATATCGAGCTGGTGGCTTACTGATCCTCTTTGATCTCCGAAGAACCTGATCATGGCTAACCACCTCCGCTGCTATTGAACCAGCTCCATTCCCGGGCAAACCCGGAACAATGCTCCCTTTGCTCCCTGAACAAGACGCCTCCTTACTGGATCTAAAAGCATCTGGAGCAATGCTCCCCCTGCTACCTGAACCAGAAGACTCCCCTCTTGAACAAGAACTGCCTGGAACATCGCTCCCCTTGCTTCATGAACCGGAAACCTCCGCCTTCGAGCCAGAAGAACCTGGAGCATCGCTCCCCCTTCTTCCCGACTCTGACGCCTTTGCCCCGGAGCTAGAACAACCTGGAGCACCTGGTGACTCAGGCAACTCCACTTCCTTAGCAGCAGCCTCCTTCAGCCCACCATCTGACCTGCTTATCTCTAGCTCCACATAAGAGCTACCCCAATACGGCGTCAACTCATCAAAAACAATGTCTCTCGACACTATGAGTTTCTTCGTCGCATGATCCATACACCTCCATCTTCTTCTCTGCTCATCATACCCAACAAAGACTAGCTTTGTCTTGAGAGCACCCGGAGAGTGTATATAGCAGGTAGATCCAAACACCCGAAGGTGCTTCACTGAGGGCTTCACTCCGAACATCAGCTCATAAGGAGTCTTCATTATGATCGGACTAAGAGGCATCCGGTTGATGACATGAGCAGCACAGGCTATTCCTTCCGCCCAAAGAGCCTTCGGAACACCTTTACTCTGAAGCCAACACTTGCAGGTCTCCGTTAACCAACGGATCATCCGAGCTGGAATACTACCCTGTTGTGAAGTATGTCCACAAGAAAGCTCCATCCGGATCCCTTGCTTCCTGCAAAAGCGTGAGAACTCGGTTGAGCCAAACTCACCACCAATACTTGTCCTCAACACATTGATCCTCCGGCCAAGCTGGCCTTCCACAAGCTTCTTGAACTCCACAAACAAGCGTACCATGTTGTACTTCTTCTTCATAAAGTATACCCAAGTATACCTAGAATAGTCATCAACCAATATCAGCATGAACCTGCTGCCTCCAAGACTGGCCGTGACGGTCGGTCCCACCAGAGCACAATGGACAACCGCCAATGGTGCATTACATCTGGATTGTGCTTTGTCAACCATGAAGCGATATGCTCCACTTTCCTGACATCCCACACACCCCCGACCATCGCCATAGGATGACAATCTAGGCAAGCCTCTTACGAGTCTTCTTTCCGCCATTGCTTTCAGCTTGTCCATCCCTACATGCCCCAGTCTTTCATGCCAGATAGCAGCACTATCACTGGCATTCCTCCGATCAACTCCAGAACTAGTTGATATCCCAACTACGTTCTTCTCCTTCCTCCCTACCTGAGCTACGTTCGCCGAGAGCAAGACAACCTTGCACTCCTTCCGAAGATGACCTTGCTGCTTGCATTTATAGTACCTTGGTCCTTCCTTCCTCTTCCTATCACGCCTAGGAGAAACACTTCTTTCTTCCTGATATGAAGTAGAGGGACCAGCTTCCGCAGCAAGCTTCACCTTCTTCCTGAACAACCCATCAAGGGAAGTCGAAACCTCCGCAGCTGACCGACATCCACTGATGTGGTCCAAGAGCTCCGATGAGATCACCTGCTTGAGAATAGACTCCGCTTTCGCATTTGCCTCCTTCCAAGCTCTCATCGCCTCAGCATTGCCAGCAGTACCCTCTTGTCTTCCTGCTCCGCATACAACCTCCCAAAGGTCCTCGCCAAGAAGAAAGCTCTTCATACAGGACTTCCACCGTTCACAGTTCGTCTCTGTAAGGAGATCAATTCCAAGACAGCTTGCATCCTCCACTGCCATGGTTCTACCACTGGTTTCCTCTACAGACGAGAAACTACTTCCATTGAGCACTGCTTGACCACTCCAACAACCTCGCTCCGATACCATGTTAAAATTCAACAAACCGCAGACGCCCCCTTGGATACCCTGTTGAAAACTCAACAAACCGAAGGAGAATACGCGCACTTATAATGTTGAAAGTTTTCTCGGATCGTGGAGTTAGCAGGGGTTATCTCAACAAAGCAGTAACAACCAGCAACACATGCAGCACAAGCTTCTTTATTGATCAAGAGCAAACTTCTTTACAAGGCGAGACATACATGGCGAGACATGCTTCACCAAAACCCAACACTGGGAGAGCAGAGACAGTTATAAAGACAAGAACAAAAACAAGCCGCGCGGACTCAATCAATAAGCCGCCGACCAACTGCTGTGGAGTCCGCTCAGTCCGCCAGGTCGCCAGACCGCAACCCAAGCTGCACAGACTCACCCCTTATTCCAATGCTTAGCTCTTCACCGCCGATCTGCAGGCCGCCTGACCGCGAGTTCGCCCAGCCGCCAGACCGCACAAGCTGTGTCACCTAATGGAACAGTCCGCCTGAAGCAGGCGACTTCCTGAACCCCGAACCAAGTCGCCAAAGAGAAGACCTCCTGGTCGCTATCCGCGACCTGCTGTTTACCGCCTGTTGCTTAACCGCAGAGTCCGCACTTTCCCTGACCGCAATCAGAGCCAAGTCCTGGCTTTCCAGCGCTATCCGCACAACCTGCACAGCACAACCGGGTCAACTCTCAATCCGCGCGGACACCAAAGTCCAGACCGCAGCAACTAACGCGAGCTCAATTACTGTTCACTTACTTCGGTGTAGGTCTATTACTCCTGATGTGACATGGGTCCTATTTATAGGCAGGACGATGAGTATGGTCACCGCCCTAGCCGATAGGATCAGCGCCACATCCCGCAGCTAGAACAAGTGTGCCCGCCAGCCCTCGGACACACATTCCAGTTCGCCGCTCCTGTGTAGATAGCCAGTCCACCCCAGCTTCTCCAAGGCCGGACTCCAATATCCAGCCCGCCTTGCCGCCAGAGGCCAAGCCAGGACCACCACAGCCGGACTCCACAACAGCCGTGTCCGCCATTCTGCGGACAAGGGATCAGCCCGCAAAACCCGAGCCCGCAGCCTCGCCATCAAGGCACCTGCCGGACTCAGCGGACACCCAACTTTCGTCCGCATATCCCAAGTCCATTGCCTCATTGCCAAGGCACCTCCGGACTTAGCGGACACGCCAATCCAGTCCGCTAATAGCAGACACCAGTCCGCAACTCCTGAGTCCATAACCTCGTCACAAGGCTAAACCGGACTCAGCAGACTCTGGCTCCAGTCCGCACGCTCCTGCACAAGCAATTCTCCAGTCCGCATTTCCCCAAGCTAGCAAACAAGGCAACAGCACTGCTACTACGCTTGGCGGACTGAGAAACCAGCCCGCGCTCCACTACGTGATCTCCCCGGACTGAGCCATCCTGGACTTGGTTCAGATCACACCAAGTCCAGTCCACTGGCCACAAGGGCCAGTCCGCACTTACTGGCGGACACTGGATCTAGCCCGCCATACCGGGCGACCTCCAGTTTCTGTCCGCGCTGACCGGCGGTCTCCGCGGCTTCCCGCTGCACCAGAGCAAGACCAAGGCAACTGCCAAACCGGTCTGGCGAGCTACAGTTCTTCAGTCCGCTTCATGCCGGACTCCACAGATAACATTTCTATCCGCCCAGTTACTTCCTGGGAGTCAACCGCCTGCTGATCATACACAGGCCTGTCAGACCGCTGCTGCTGTCCGCGTAGTCCGCGCGAACAGACCGCCCAGGCCGCCACAGAGCAAACCGCCTGCAACATCCCTGCCGACCTAGCAGTCCGCCAACCCTGTCCGCGTAGTCCGCGCGGATAGGTTTCCCAAGCCTTCCATTCACCCACTTTCACTTCACAGAATTCAACACCTTCCTCCAGGTCACCCAACAATACACAACGAGCCTCAGATCGCTAGGCAGGCAACAACTCTCCAGGTCGCTCACCAGCGGGTGCGACCTTTTCACCTCGGTCAGCCCGGCAATCGGCAACCTGCATTCAGGTCGTCCAACAAAGGGCGACAACCTCCAGGCCGCCTAGTAGGGGCGACAAGCGTCCATCCGATAGGAGGCGGACTTCAGTAGAGGGGCCTACCTCGTTCTTTAGTCCACTAGGTCGTCGAGTGGGTGGTCAGCCCTTCAGTCCACCTACAGTAGACGGACTCCTCGAGCAGGAAGGCAACCTGCTCTATTGTGTCCGCTTGGTTACCAACCTCTGACCCAGCGACAATCCTCCAATAGAGACGCACTCATCTTATCCGCCGTAGGATAGGCGGACTCACTATGAAGTCCGCAATTTAGCCCTCCAGCTCCAACACGCTTCCATATTGTAGAGGTGGACTCATAATGCAGTCTGCCACCCATATTTCCATCCAACACCCGCTTCTTCCCAGCAAGGGGCGAACCACTCCTCAGCTTGCATAGATTTGTGTTGGCTCGCTTAATACTGAAGAGGCATACTCATCCCAGTCCGCCAACGGTAGATCAACTCCAGAAGACATGTCCCTAACCGCGCAGCCTGGCGCGGGCTCGGCGGACTCCTCTTTCTACTCGCATAACTTACCAACTCACCATGGTTGACGGTACCAAAAGTCGTTACCTCCTCGGGCATATAAATAGTCCCTCATACCTCTCATTCGGGGGACACGCAGACACACACACACACGCAAGGAGGACAACTGATGACATTGTCAATGCATCAAATCCTACGGACTCAACTTCCCAGTTAGCACAACCTCAACAGCCCTCGCTGCCTGATTATGCAGTCCGCTTGGCTCAGTCAAGCGAGCTGCAGGATCAGTTATCCGTGCAGTCTGCTGACCTCTCTACTCAGTCTATGTGACCTTCTGGCAACTTCTTTCCTTAGCCGCCAGCTTCCCCCTTTGTACCCTTTATTTGCTTTCCATGTAAAAGTGCAACTCAAGCTGTAACACTGAATTATAATCAAAGGAAAGCCCGTCGCAAGAGTGGAATTTAAGCCGCGGCAGACGAAGTCTGCTATTGACGTTGCTAGCGGCCCTCTCTTCTTCTCAAATCCCTTCTCTCGACATCATCCTGCAAACCTAACAATCAAAGTAACCGTCTGCTCGATAGTTCCTCATCAACCTCCCGGACATCTCTACACATTGATCAGCATCCTCCTTTCCTCTATCCCCGCAACCCTTGATCAAGTGCTTGCTCCACTCTCGAGCACTCAAAAGCTTTTCCCTGCATCCTTAATCAACCTCTTCACCTCATCACCTTGCTTGTGAGACCGAACACACCCATTAGTTGTTGGTTCATGCGGCCTCCTCTCTGTTTCTACACATCAACACAGCTGTCAATTTCAGTGGTGCCTACGGGTCAAAAGTACAGTTGATGGGCTAACAATGAAAGGCGAATATCAAGGAAGAGAAAAGAGCTTTTGAAAAAGACAGCCGGCCCTCATCTTCTTCCTCGCCATTGTTGTAGAGGCTAAAGAACGATGTTCAAATCTGCAGGTCTTAAAGCTCAGTAAAAGATAGATGTGGTCTTCTTCATCGACTCCAGCAAGTTCAGAGTTAATCTCTGAGAAAAAGGAAGCAACCAAGATCTAACCCTAGGTGCAGGATCTGGGATCAAAAGAAAGTAAGCAACTGACATTTTCACCTGCACCAACAAGGTCAGAAAGCTTACTTTCTTAGGAAGAATGAGATTCATATACATCTGATTTATACAGTCAAGAGGCAGCAAGGGCTAACCCTAGCTGTAGTCCTTCACAATTCCAACAAGCAATATTCTGAAGATTTTTATCTGGAAGCTGTGAAGAGAAGAAGAAAGCTTCAATAAGCAGTAGCTGTGTGAAGAACAACCAGAATAGATAAATCTTTTGTCTTCACCCGCAAGTTCAGGGAAGGTCCTTGAGAAAGAAGAAGAGGCAGAGCCATCTGGTTTCTGTGGTCAAGAAGATAGAGCTGAGTTTATCTCTACTCAGGTTGCAACAAAGGGAGAAATCCTAGTTGTCGTTACTTCACAGTTCAAGTCCTAAGCCTGAAGATATAATCTTGGGGTTGTGAAGAAGGAGATAGGGCTGATCTTCTGGTTCAGTTCAGAAAGGTGCAGAGCAGCAGTTCTACAAGTTACTTCCAGCACAAGCCAAAGCATCTTGAAGATCTGCATCCTTATTGCTGAGATCAAGTTAGGGTTGGGATTCTTTAAGCTCAGGTAGCAGCATGTTTAGATGTAGTTACTTCTTAGTACCAGTAGAAAATATCTGGTGCTGAGAAGAAGGAGTTAGGGGTGAGTAATTTCTCAGTTTAGGTAATAGTAGGCTCTAGGACTAATTCCCTAGAGTCAGAGATGGGCTGAATTTATCTCAGTCCAGAGAGATTGACACTGAAAAATATCTCTTATATCAAGACCAACTCACCAACTCATTTCCACCTTGTTGGACCTTCTGGATCTGAGTGGTAGGAGCAAATTTGCTCTGAGGTAGGATCCAAGTTTGGATCTGAGTTGTAAGGCAAATTTGCCTGAGGTAGGATTCTGTTGAGAATCTAAGAGTAGGGCTTTGGCCTGAATTATAAGATGCACTTGTGAATCTGAGGTAGGATCCTACTTGGATCTGAGGTAGGTGATCATTTGATTGCTGAGCTATAGGGCTTAACAGCTTGAGATATCTGAGTCATTCTCACTGAGTTGTAGGGCACTTGTGCCTGAGCTGTAGGATCCTTTGGATATGAGGTAGGTCTTAACAGCCTAAGGTAGGAGAGTCATTCTCTCCGAGGTAGGATCACTTGTGGATCTGAGATAGGGTTGTCCTCCTAGTATGAGTTGTAGGGCTTAACAACCTGAGTAGGTGATCTTTGGATCACATAGTTGTATGTCCTTGTGCCTGAGCTGTAGGTCTTGGAGGAGACCGAGTGGTCCTACGAGATCGTGTTGTAACCTCTTTGAGCTGAGATTGGAGAAGTGTCTTATCTAACTATAAGTTAGAAAGATGGGAGGGTGAAAGATATTGTACCTAATCACCTAGAGGGGGGTGTGAATAGGTGACTTAAATCTTTTTAACTTTTTAGGCAGAATTCAGAGTTTATCACAGATTTATATCTACTTTTACACAGCAATTAAACAACAATCACAGCAAACCACATACACACAGAGAACACACAGGTTTATAGTGGTTCCCCAATGTTTGGGTACATCCACTTCCCCCTTCGCCTATCTTGTAGTGTACTAGATTCGGCCAAACTCCTCCACTATCTCAGATCCTCAGATCTTACACTCAGAACCCCAAAACAAGGTTCCTACAGCTCAGGCCCAAGGCCCTACAACTCAGCTTCTTCACAAAGCCTACACTCAGCCACCAAGGCCTACACTCAGCCACCAAGGCCTACACTCAGCCACAACTGGCCTACACTCAGAGATTCCAATCTCCTACACTCAGGCACTCAAGCCCTACACTTAGCCTTTATAATTACAGGCTTACAACACTCAGATCCCTAAGGATCATACAAGATAATATGAATACAAAATGTTAACTCTACAACTCAGAGAAAAGAGAGAAGAGTTGTGAGTTTCTTGATGAGTTCTTGAAAGAACTCAGCTAAAATCAATCTGACTTGGCTTTCTTCAAAGCTTCTTGAATGTAGAACACAATAAGATTGACCTCTTCTGCAGTTGATCCTTGATCTCTGCTACTTAAGATTCAGAACAAATCTGAACTCTTCTTCTCAGCCTGGTTCCAATGGCTGACTTCTTGGATGGAGCTCTCTCTCTCCAACTTCTTAGATCTTCACTAGATTCTTCAAGGAATAGGTCGATCTTCTTTTTATATTGATCACTTGAACTTGTGTTCAATCTTTCAATCAATTTCTGTAGACAGTATAAGCCTATTTATAGGCCTTCTTCATAGTAACCGGCTGGTCCGGTTCATAACTGATTTCTGACAACTCTGACAGGTACAGTAGACCGGCTGGAATGGCAGCTGTCAAGTCATCCAGTCAGTTCTTGAAAATTCTGTAACTGTTTGCAAGTGTCGAGACTGTCTGTCTTTAAGTGTCGACACTTATAGACCAAGTGACGACACAAGTTATCTAAGTGTCGACACTAGCCTACAAGGTGTCGACACAACTCCTTGTGTTGTAGATTTTATATCTCGACACTGCTTCTTCTTCATGTGTCGACACTGATAATGTGTGTCGACATAAGTACTTGTACTTCAGTCTATTACTGAATTCTTGTAAGTGTCGACACAACTCCTTTGTGTCGACACATCTTCATGTGTTGAATCTGTTAAGTGTCGACACTTCTTCTTGGCGTCGACACAAGCCTTCAGTGTTGATACTTGCTGAGTGTCGACACTGCTTCATGTGTCGACACATTATACTTCTGTTGAGACTCTGGCTGAGTGTCGACACATCTCCTTAATGTCGACACTTGTACTTAGAATTTTGCTGAACTTTGCTAAGTGTCGACACAGCTCCTTGTGTCGACACTTTCTTCAAGTGTTGAGTCTTCAGCTAAGTGTCGACAAATTCTTTCTTGTGTCGACACTTTCTTCAAGTGTTGAGTCTTCAGCTGTGTGTCGACACATTGTTCTGGGTGTCGACACTTATACTTAGACTCTGCTGACTTTTGCTGAGTGTCGACACAGCCTCCAAGTGTCGACACTTTCTGATGTAGACACAGTTTCTCTGGGTGTCAACACAACTGCTAAGTGTCGACACTGCTTTACTGGGCTTCTCTTCACTGAGTGTCGACACAGCTCCTTGTGTCGACACTTTCTGTCTGGTGTCGACTCTGTAACTCTGGTGTCAAAACAAATACTCCAAGTGTCGACACTGCTTGCCTGGGTGTCGACACAAGTCTTCTTAAGTGTCGACACTTTCCCTCTGGATGTTGACACATGGACTTAGAAACTTTTTCTTCTTTCCTGTAAATACTTAACCTGCACAAGTAAACTCAAAATACATCAACTACATTTTGATGTATATCATTGATTTGGGTGAGGCTTCTTCAAATCAGGTACATTTAAACCAATGTACCCAACAATCTCCCCCTATTTAGAGAAGTCATAACCCTTAGTCAATGATATACACCATTCATAAAAAAATTATAAAATGATGTAAAGCAGGATTATATATCAGGGAAAACATAAACATGTATCAATCAAACATGTATACATAGACATTATCTCAGAACAATTATGAAATAAATTCATCACACAGCAAATTTATCACACAGTGCATTGTTCTAACACTTTGTCATATTCATAATTCTAAAGTTTACAGAATGTTTTATATCAAAAGATTACATAGTAAACTTAAGAAAATTCTATTCTATTTTTGTTCAGCCTCCTTGATCACTATTCCTTTTCCAGATTGTACTTTGGCTTGAATAGGAGCTTCAGCAACTTCAGCATCAGCAGGCTTCTTGCCTTTCAGATCCTTTTTCTTTAGCTCTTCTGCTTTAATCTTTTGGCTCTCAAAATAATGATAAGGCTTGGGAAAGTACTTGCTAGGCTCCTGGGCAGTAGGAGGTAGCTTTCCCATCTTGGCCTTTCTTCTATATTGGACTATGGCTTCTTGCCTTGTCTCATGTTTCCTCCATTCCAATTCAGAAAACCATTTATTTCTGTCTTGAATGTTATCTTTTGCAGCTTTCCATGCAGTTAAGATAATGTTCCTTGAAGTGGGGCTCCACTACTCAAAGTTAGGTCTTTGTTCAGCTTGCTCCCTGAACCTCTTCTTAGACAATCTGGTTTCTTCTTCTTTCTGCAGAGCTTCTTGCATAGCTTTAGATATTGGCTGAACAACCTTCTCTATGATGAAATTTTCCTTATCCTCAGGTGGGCTATACATTGTCTGGATATCAGCATGTATCATATCAAAATCTGGAGGCTTATCCTCAGGTGGACTATACATTGTCTGGATATCAGCATGTATCATATCAAAATCTGGAGGAGGGTAGATGACTTGAGCCACTTCAGGTTGCTCCCCTCCTAGATATGTAGGATTAATCCCAGATTCTGCAACATTATCATCATCACATAAAGGAGGATAACCAAGAGTTGCTCTGATAGAATTAGATATCCACTTGGCATGATCAGAGCTGGCTTTGACTAACACCCTCTCCCCCTTTATGACTTCTCTAACCATGTGATCCCTCAAATCATCCTTTTGAAATCTTATTTGGGCATCCAAATAGTTGACTCCATCTTTAAAATAAGGTTTCAACCTTTGGAGTTTGTCAGTAATGATCTTATGAGAGTCTTGTATGGCAGGCTTAACAGTAGTTATTTCCTCTTGGAATGCTTTGTCAAATTCTGCTTTAGCAGTAGCAGTAGAAGTAGTCAGTCCAGCAGCTATGTTCTGCATCTCAGTGATAATGGCATTATGAGACTCTGTCAAATTATCATTCATCCTGATTTGATTTTCCAGTACATAGCCTTGCTTTACTTCAAGTTCATCTACTTGAGCTTTTATCTTTTCTTGATGAGTTGCCAAATAGACTACTGCATTCCCTCCCTTGTGGAAGCTGTCAGTCATCTCCTTTTTATTAAGATTCATTTCAAATCTTATTGACTCTATATCCTGGGCCAAATCAAACTGTAATGATTTTTGCCCTTCATCCACATATTTCTCAATATCTTGCCTGTGCTCATCAAGCTTTATCTGCATAGCAACCATAAGAGCACTGTAATCTATTGATGGAGTTGGCTGTACTGTAGGCTGTGGAGCTATGGTTTGCAATGCCTTCTTATAACTCTGGCTCCTTCTTTTGAATACTTGAAATTTCTTTATCTTTGCCCTTGTAGCCTCCTCATCTTCAGAAGTTGAGGTGCTGGCTATATCTACCCTCTCCTTACGTAGCTCTTCAACAGCTTTTTGCTTCTCGGGCTCTTGCCTTGCTGTTTCTTCTTGAATTTGCACTTGCTCCCCCTCAACTAGAGCATTCTCCCCCTCAGCAGCAGCACAATCCTTGTCAAAATCTGTTTGATCCAGATTTAGGAAAAGATCTTCCATTGTATACTCTTGTGGAGAATGAGCTAGAGAAATTCTTGGCTCATCTACCACTGGATCTAAAACTACTTGAACTGTAACAGATGTGTCCTCCATGACAACATCTGGGACTTGCTGATTAACATTAATGAAGGAATCAGACAAAACATTATCCTCTATAGGGAAATCTAAAGCATTAAGCTCAGTGATTACCTCAAGGATGATGTTTGTTGCTTGTTCACTTTCCAAGTGTAGTTGGCTCTTCTACAACTAGAGGCTCCCCCTGGACTGAATCCTGGTATAAGGGGCTAGCTTGAGGTAGCTCCCCCTGCCTCTCAGCAACTTCTTGTTGAGCTGGAGACTTCCCAGCAACTCCAGTGTCTTCTTGACCATCATCTGGTGTAAAGACAACTTGCTCTTCACTATCAGAGCTGCTAGATGTATCCTGAGCCACTGGGGCAGGCTTCTTCTTCTTCTTCAGTGGAGTTTCCTTCGCAGAAGTTATTTTTTCAGGGGTTGACATCTCCTTAGACAAAATCCTGTCCCATCTGGAGAAGATCCTCATGTCCATCTTTCTCATATGGTTGATTTTACTGCCAGCTGCTTGACCCATAACCTCTGGTATGCTACCAGCTAGGTATAAACTTATTATTCTACCCAAATTGGGTTTCTTCAGACTCTCTTTAATCTTATCAAAGATAATAACAGACCAATCTGTTTTCAAAGTGAAGAGTATCCTTGTCATAATACTAAACATATGGGCTGATACCCTATCATGCCCTCCAGGCTTACTTAAGATTACTTTTCCAACAATTTCTGATAAAAATTTTCCCTGGCTGTTCATGCCTTTCCTATTAAACACAGATCCAATTTTCATCTTTGAATCCAGACCACAGCATGTCAATGCTTCTCTGGTCTAAGAAGCAGTTACTTCTTCTTCTTCCTTGGTTCTAGGCAGGTTTAGAACCTTTCTTAAGCTTTTTGGTGATACCTTCACCTTTTCTCCATGTACCCTAGATTTGATCTTGAATCCAGATTCGTCTATTTTAGCTCCATTCAGAAACTCTAGAACTTCCTTCTTCCAAATATTTGTAGGCTCTGAAACAAGAAATTCTAACCCTGAGTCTGCAACTAAGGTTATCACATTCTTGATTTCTTGGTCTGCATCCTCAAACACGTCTCTCACCAGTTCATAGCCTTCATTGACGTTCTCCTCGAGCTTTGGCGCCATTAGGGTTTGAAGAATTTGAACTGAGAGAAGAGAGGTGTCGACACACAAATTTGGTCTCGAAACTTTTGAAAGCGTGTCGACAGACAAAGGCAAAATCCTATTTATACCTGTCTAGGTTTGAAGATGAAAGGGAGGGCAGCTAACTTAAATTGTGTCGACACTGTGGAAAAGTGTCAACACTGACTTATAATGTCTCGACACCTATGTGTCGATACAAGTTTAGTCGACAGATAATATGTGTCGACACTTGTGTATGTGTCGACACCACATAACTCAACATTTAGTCGAGACTTTACTTAGATAATTCTGAGGAAACTCTAAGTGTCGACACCACCTTGGATGTGTCGACACCTACTTATCATGTGTCGACACTAATTTTCTGAAGTGTCGACACCAACTTCCTAGATGTGTCGACACCTGTTCACTGAAGTGTCGACACCAATTTTCTGTGTCGACACAGATATCTCTGTGTGTCGACACATTTTTACTTAGCCATTTCTATAAACTTATTCTAAGTTTATCATAACTAGTTCAATTTTAAACCTATTGAACTTAGTTTATTTTAGGGGCTTAGTATACATATCAGCTAGTTGATTATCTGTTTTAACATATTCTAGTAAAATATCTTCTTTCTCTACATGCTCCCTAAGAAAATGATATTTTATTTCAATATGTTTAGTTCTACTATAGGAAACAGGATTATGTACAATTGATATAGCACTAGTAGAATCACAAAATAGTGGAGTTCTACTTACCTGAAATCCATAATCCTCAAGCTGATGTTGTATCCATAGAAGTTGAGCACAGCAACTTCCTGCAGCCACATATTCTGATTCTGCAGTGGAGATAGCCACACTTGTCTGCTTTTTGCTACTCCAAGAAATCAGTCTTCCACCTAGGAATTGACAGGTTCCAGTTGTGCTTTTTCTGTCTTCTTTGCATCCTGCAAAGTCTGCATCTGAATAACCTATTAGTTCAAAATCCGCATTCCTAGGGTACCAGAGGCCTAGATAAGGAGTGCCCTTTAGATATCTCAATATCCTTTTGACTGCTGTCAAATGAGACTCCTTAGTGCATGCTTGATACCTTGCACAGACAAATGTAGCATACATGATATCTGGTCTACTTGAAGTCAAATATAGAAGGGAGCCAACTATCCCTCTATGCAAAGACTCATCTACAGGTTTCCCTGCATCATCCTTGCTAAGAGACATACTTGACCCCTTAGGAGTCTTCATGGTACTGGATGAATCCATACCATACTTCCTTTTGAGTTCTAGGGTGAACTTAGACTGGCATATGGATAAACCATTCTCAGTCTGTCTTACCTGGAGACCCAAGAAGAACTTAAGCTCCCCCATACTACTCATCTCAAATTGTCCTTGCATTAGTTTTGCAAACTTTTTGCAAAGACTACTTTCAGTAGACCCAAATATTATGTCATCTACATATATTTGGACTAGTATTACTTTACCTCTGGATTCCCTAAGAAATAGAGTCTTGTCTATTTTCCCCCTTGTGAACTTATTCTCAATGAGGAAACTAGACAGGGTTTCATACCAAGCCCTAGGGGCTTGTTTTAACCCATACAATGCTTTCCTAAGTCTATATACATGATTAGGTTGAGTTGAGTCAACAAAACCTGATGGCTATTCCACATAGACTTCCTCTTTTAGATTACCATTCAAAAATGTTGACTTGACATCCATTTGGTAAACTTTAAATCCTTGAAAGGTTGCATAGGCCAGGAACATTCTTATGGCTTCCAGTCTGGCTACTGGAGCAAAGGTTTGATCAAAGTCAATACCTTCTTCCTGCCTATACCCTTTAGCAACCAATCTTGCTTTGTTCTTAATGATGACTCCATGTTCATCCATCTTGTTCCTAAAGATCCACTTGGTTCCAATTATGTTGTGGTCTTTTGGTTTAGGAACAAGCTCCTAGACCTTGTACCTCTTGAACTGATTCAGCTCTTCTTGCATTGCCTCAATCCAATGAGGGTCTAGGATGGCTTCTTCAAACTTCTTTGGTTCAACTTGGGATAGGAAACTGGAGAAGAGCACTGCATTCAGATTTCTGCTCCTTGTTTGTACCCCTTATCTTGGATCACCAATGATTTGTTCTGCTGGATGATCTCTAAGATGCCTATTGGCTGGAGGCATCTTAACTTCAGGTTGAACTTCTTCAACTTCTTCATCTTACTGTACTCCTTGTACTTCTTCTGCATTAGGTACAAGTAGTACTCCCCCTGGACAACAACTACTGTCTTCTACTTGCTGTCTTGCAGTAGGTCTTACTTTAATAGTGAGCTTGTCCAACTTCTCAGTTATACCTATGGGGCTGCAAATACTACTAGACAACTCATTGTTAATAAGTCTAGTTTCATCAAATACTACATGTACAGATTCTTCTACAACTTGTGTAGACAAGTTGTAGACTCTATAAGCCTTACTATTGTTGTTGTACCCAACAAAAATTCCCACTTGGGACTTGGCAGCAAACTTAGTCAAGTAAGACTTTCCATTGTTAAGTATAAAGCACTTACAACCAAAGATCCTGAAGTAGGATAGGTTTTGTTTCCTGCCTTTCACAACCTCATAGGGGGTCTTGTTGAGGCTTTTAGTTATGGTAGCCCTATTAATAACATGGCATGTAGTATTCACTGCGTCAGCCCAGAAGTATTCTGGTAGTGATGTATCACATAATAGGGTCCTACCAGCCTCAATCAAGGTTCTATTCTTCCTCTCAGCAATGTCATTTTGCTGAGGTGTCCTTGGTGAAGAAAACTCTTGAAATATCCCAAATTATTCACATAGTTTTGCCATACTATCAGACTGAAATTCAATACCATGGTCACTTCTTATTTTGACCACTATACTAGCTAGTTCATTCTGAATTTGTTTGACAAAGCTATAGAAGACACTAGGTGTTTCAGATTTCTGTCTAAGGAAGAACCCCCAGGAACACCTTGAGTAGTCATCTACAACTACAAAGGTATAGACCTTCCTACCTAGGCTGTGAACTGGCATTGGACCAAAGTGATCCATATATAAGAGGTATAAACACCTCACAGCATCTTTGTTTTCAATGCCTCTAAAGGTGGATCTAGTCTGCTTGCCCTTTTGACAAGCTGAGCAAATACCATCTTTAATACACTTAACGTGAGGACCATTCCTCACTAACTCTTTGCTAAAGAGTTTGCCAATTGTCTTGTAGTTAAGATGGGCTAGCCTCTTGTTCCATTTGACACAATGAGAGACTGTCTCATCAGCTACAAGACATACTGGAGAACCATTGTCCTCAACCATAATGTCTAGGCAATAGACATTCCATTTTCTATAACCAGTCAAAATGATCTCTTGATCATTTGACCTCCTGATATGACAACCATCTTTGACAAATGAGATGTCATATCCTACATCACTCAATTGACTTATACTAATAAGGTTATGTTTCAAACCTTTAACATAGGCCACTTGAGTAATTGTAATAAAGGAGTTAGATATGTTACCAAAACCCTTGATGATCCCTTTTTCAGAACCACCAAAGGTGACTTTTGTACCATCCTTTATAGGTGTGTAGTCCTTTAGTAAACCCCTTGTTCCAGTCATATGTCTGGAACATCCACTGTCCAAGTACCATATTGGGGCATGGCCACTTGGACTCACCTGCAAAACAGATTAGTGAACCTTAGAACCTAAAGAATTCTTGGGTCCTTGGTACTGGTTAGTTTGCTTCCTAACAAAGCTACCTGCAGGTTTTCCAACAGGCAGTTTGCTACTCACTTTGGCACTAGCATTGTGCCAACATTCCATGGCAAAGTGACCTACCTTGGCACAGCACCAACACTCAAACTTATTCTACCTTTGCTTAGGTATAGTCTTAGCTGTTTTATCTACAGCTGACTTTTTGAGAGTTGGGGCTTTGCCCTTGGACTTGGACATGACAGTCCTTGCAGGTTTAGTAAACCCCAGTCCAGCATTACCTTTGTGATGAACAAATTCATCAATTATGGGTAGAACAGACTTTGGTTTAAAAAACCTAGCAACTAAGTCTTTCTCCTTCTGAAGATTAATCTCCAGACTCTTGATTTGATCATTCTTAAATGATATAGTCCCCATCTGAATCACAGTTATGTGCTTCAGTCTGGCTATCTCATTTAGCTTTTGATCAAACATCTTCTCATAATCAGTTGCAGCCATTTTCAGACTTGCAATCTCCTTAGATTGACTCTTGGCCAAGGATTTGCATTTCTTAAATGCTTGCAACAGAACTTTATATTCATCTATCAACTGATGAATATCCTCTTCAGACTCAGATGCACTCTCATCACTTGATGATGAGTCTGATTCTGAACTAGCATAAGAAATTGAACTTAAAGAACAATGTTGTACCTTACTAGGTCCTGGCTGCTCCAGGATTTTGTCACTTTCTGTCAATGTCAGTAGCCCTTGGCACTGACTGTCCTCTTGTTCATATATAGAGTTCATGATCTGAATGAACTCTTCTTCTTCCTCCTCAGCAAACAGTCCTATATATGCCTCAGCATCTGACTCAGTTTCTGATGAAGAAATATCTGACAGGCTCTTATCCTTTTTGGCAACAAAAGACTTTTCCTTCTTGCCCTTGTATTGAGTCTTTTTCTTGTCATTAGACTCCTTCCGTTTCTCTGGACAGTCTGCAACAACATGTCCTTGTCTATTACAGCAATAGCATACTATTTTTGAAAGAGTTGCTTTGCTAGACTTAGTCTTTTTTCTGTCTTTCTTTGAAGACTTTTTATTCTGATAATAGTCTTCTTTATCCTGTGAAGTAGATGGTCTTGTCCTCCACTGTTTCTTCTTTAAGAACTTCTGAAAATGTCTTGTGAAGGCAGCAAAGTCCTCATCACTTTCACTGCTTTCAGACTTTCTACTTGCTGACTCATCTGACTCAGTTTCAGCTACTTTTGGTGGTGGAGTTGGTGACTTACTTCTGTACTTTCTGGGGGCTTCTGTTTTGAAGGCCACTGTCCTTTCTTTATGTTCACTTCTTGTTGATTTCTCCTCTTCTTTCCTCATTATCAACTGCATCTCATAGGATAGCAGTTTTACAAATAGTGTTGGTGGAGGAATTTCTGCCAACTTTGCCATTTCCCTAATGGCACAGATCTTGGTGTCCCAATCTTTTGTAAGGGACCTTAGAAACTTATCATTGACCTCATAATTACTGAACTCTCTGCCGTAGGACATAAGCTCATTCACAATCCTATAGAATTTTTTATAGCATTCAGTTATGCTATCAGCTTTACCTTGTCTAAAACTTTCATATTCTTGGTTGAGCAAAGATTTTTTGTCTTGCCTCACTTCTTCAGAACCCTCCATGTACACAATAAGAGTATCCCACATTTCCTTGGATGTCTTGCAGTGTATCAAATTCTGAAAAGTTGCATCATCTATAGCACTTACTATGATATTCTGAGCCCTTTTGTCCATTGTGGCTAGAACAATCTCATCCTTTGTCATTTCAGAGAAATCCTTAGGTGTCCTCTGATTTGCATCTAAGACTGACACCTTCATGGGCACATATGGCCCTTCTTTTACTGTGATATAAATCCTAGGGTCTGAGGCTTCCATAAAAAGTCTCACCCTTTCCTTCCAGATGCCAAAGATTTCTTTTCTACAAATGGGTAGCTTCATGGATCCCAATTCCTTATGATTCTCATTGGAACCCATGGTTCTTGATTTTCTTGATTCTATAATTTGACTTAGACTGAATCTGCCAACAGGATTTACTCAGACAGTTATGTCCCTTTGTGAGTAACCTGGCTCTGATAGCACTTGAAAGATATTGTACCTAATCACCTAGAGGGGGGGTGAATAGGTGACTTAAATCTTTTTAACTTTTTAGGCAGAATTCAGAGTTTATCACAGATTTATATCTACTTTTGCACAGCAATTAAACAGCAATCACAGCAAACCACATACACACAGAGAACACACTGGTTTATAGTGGTTCCCCAATGTTTGGGTACATCCACTTTCCCCCTTCGCCTATCTAGTAGTGTACTAGATTCGGCCAAACTCCTCCACTATCTCAGATCCTCAGATCTTACACTCAGAACCCCAAAACAAGGTTCCTACAGATCAGGCCCAAGGCCCTACAACTCAACTTCTTCACAAAGCCTACACTCAGCCACCAAGGCCTATACTCAGCCACCAAGGCCTACACTCAGCCACAACTGACCTACACTCAGAGATTCCAATCTCCTACACTCAGGCACTCAAGCCCTACACTCAGCCTTTATAATTACAGGCTTATAACACTCAGATCCCTATGGATCCTACAAGATAATATGAATACAAAATGTTAACTCTACAACTCAGAGAAAAGAGAGAAGAGTTGTGAGTTTCTTGATGAGTTCTTGGAAGAACTCAGCTGAAATCAATCTGACTTGGCTTTCTTCAAAGCTTCTTGAATGTAGAACACAATAAGATTGACCTCTTCTGCAGTTGATCCTTGATCTCTGCTACTTAAGATTCATAACAAATCTGAACCCTTCTTCTCAGCCTGGTTCCAATGGCTGACTTCTTGGATGAAGCTCTCTCTCTCTCCAACTTCTTAGATCTTCACTAGATTCTTCAAGGAATAGGTAGATCTTCTTTTTATATTGATCACTTGAACTTGTGTTCAATCTTTCAATCAATTTCTATAGACAGTATAACCTATTTATAGGCCTTCTTCATAGTAACCGGCTGGTCCGGTTCATAACTAATTTCTGACAACTCTGACAGGTGCAGTAGACCGGCTGGAATGGCAGCTGTCAAGTCATCCAGTCAGTTCTTGAAAATTCTGTAACTGTCTACAAGTGTCGAGACTGTCTGTCTTTAAGTGTCGACACTTATAGACCAAGTGTCGACACAAGTTGTCTAAGTGTCGACACTAGCCTACAAGGTGTCGACACAACTTCTTGTGTTGTAGATTTTATATCTCGACACTGCTTCTTCTTCATGTGTCGACACTGATAATGTGTGTCGACACAAGTACTTGTACTTTAGTCTATTGCTGAATTCTTGTAAGTGTCGACACAACTCCTTTGTGTCGACACATCTTCATGTGTTGAATCTGTTAAGTGTCGACACTTCTTCTTGGTGTCGACACAAGCCTTCAGTGTTGATACTTGCTGAGTGTCGACACTGCTTCATGTGTCGACACATTCTACTTCTGTTGAGACTTTGGCTGAGTGTCGACACATCTCCTTAATGTCGACACTTGTACTTAGAATTTTGCTGAACTTTGCTAAGTGTCGACACAGCTCCTTGTGTCGACACTTTCTTCAAGTGTTGAGTCTTCAGCTAAGTGTCGACATATTCTTTCTTGTGTCGACACTTTCTTCAAGTGTTGATTCTTCAGCTGTGTGTCGACACATTGTTCTGGGTGTCGACACTTATACTTAGACTCTGCTGACTTTTGCTGAGTGTCGACACAGCCTCCAAGTGTCGACACTTTCTGATGTAGACACAGTTTCTCTGGGTGTCGACACAACTGCTAAGTGTCGACACTGCTTTACTGGGCTTCTCTTCACTGAGTGTCGACACAGCTCCTTGTGTCGACACTTTCTGTCTGGTGTCGACTATGCATCTCTGATGTCGACACAAATACTCCAAGTGTCGACACTGCTTGCCTGTGTGTCGACACAAGTCTTCTTAAGTGTCGACACTTTCCCTCTGGGTGTCGACACATGAACTTAGAAACTTTTTCTTCTTTCCTATAAATACTTAACCTGCACAAGTAAACTCAAAATACATCAAATACATTTTGATGTATATCATTGAGTTGGGTGAGGCTTCTTCAAATCAGGTACATTTAAACCAATATACCCAACAGAGGGAAAGTGGATGTAATGTCCCGGTTTAGAGCTCAGAGGCCCACTGCGTAACAGTGCATCTTGTCTCGCCCCGGTGCCCCGCTACAGGACTGCAGTCCGTGCCACCCAAACCAATTTTCGGCCTGTTTCTCAACACAGCTGGTTTTTGTAAATGCGGGGATTCGAACCCATGCTGCCTTGATAAGGCACCTTCCACAGTCCTCATCACCAGCTGAGCTGCAGCTCAGCTGGTGATGCGGACTGTGGAAGTTATAACACCCTAAATCCCAGAATTGGGAAAAATTGGGTGACGCGGCCAAGGACACGGGCATTTCCCAGGGCATGTCCAGCTCGGGTGAGCAGCCGACGAGTGTTCGATGAAAATCAATTTGACTAAGAATTAGGGTACATGCCCTCTGACACGGGCATGTCAGAGGCCGTATCCTCCTCTGGTCGACGAAGTCAGCTCAACGAAGTTGCGCTGGGGCATGTCAGCTGCCATGTATGGGCACACGGCCTGGGACAGGGCGTGTCACAGGCTGTGTCCTTTCTGGTATGAGCTCAGGGTATTTGAAGCATGGTGAACACGAGCATGACACGGCTGTGTCTTAGGGTACACTCTTGTGACACGGGTGTGTCAATGGCCGTTTACTAATCGGGTTGATCTCGATTTTATGTCATCTGACGTTGAGAGAGTAAGTTACCCTCAACGCCTTTTGCCTTGACGTTGAAAGAGTAAGCTCCACTAAACGTTAAACTATTTAACAGAATTTTTCTATTATCTAGCATTGAGTGAGTATGCTACACTCAACGCATGTGTACTTAGTCAAATTTTTGCTCAACATTTCTGTGGAGTTGACTAGCACAGCAACACTCAATTCCTTGAGCTGTATGGCATTGAGTGAGTGGACCACACTCAATGCTTGTGGACTTGGCCATATTTTTAGCCAATTTTTCTAGGCTTAGACTAACTGAGCCTGACTCACAGCGTTTTGTTGTATGGCTTTGAGTGAGTAGACTACACTCAATGTTATTGTACTTAGCCATTTTTTTTGGCTAACTTTCAGTTAGGCTGAGATAGTCTTAACGCTATATGTTATCTATCGTTGAGTGAGTAGACTACACTCAACACTTTTGCACTTAGGAAAATTTCTACTATACACTATTGAATCCATACCTCTGGCATTGAGTGAGCTTACTCCACTCAACGCCTGTGGACTTAGTCGATTTTTGTGTTGTTCCTAGGAACCATTTCTTGTGTGCACATGTCCAATAAATATGAAATGGACTAACATGCACTCAAGAACTCAAATGCACATCAAATATAGATGATGTGTGTGACATTGACCTGTTTGACTTTTCACAAATCAAAGATATTGGGAACAATGTACCCAACAATCTCTTCCTATTTGAAAAAGTCAGAACCTCATTGTTGTCCTTGGTCAATGGCACACACAAACTATACAGCAAAAAAATATGGATGGAAATTTTGATAAGTTATGAGTAAGTGTACCTCATTTACTTTCTCCCCTTGTTTTGCTGCAAGGTGTTTGTCCTTCCTTGAGTGCCACATTACTTTCTTTCACCTTTGCCATTTCTCCCACTTGCTATGGGAGCCCTTGCTAGGACCTTCTCTCTTCTCTTCTTCTCTTCTCACCCCCTTTTTGACTTCTGTAGAATATGTTGGAGTTACCATGGTGATCTAGAAGTGGTCAAACATATAATCTCACTGCCAACGCGATATGTGCCTGCAGGGTCGCACATAAGAGATGTGGAGAAGTTGGATGATTGACTGTGTTGGTAAAGGTTACCAATCACCGACCTTAATGGGGTTATGGGCAAAGTGTTGCCTTAAAGGATCGTCGGGTTGGGCAAATGTTGCCTTGGAGGACTGGTAAGAATAGTCGACTGAGGGTCGACGAGAATCGTCGAGAATGGTTCTCTGATTTTCGCCGATCGACGAGAATCGTCGAGAATAGTTCTCTGATTCTCGCCGATCGACGAGAATCGTTACTCTGATTCTCGACGATCGACGAGAATCGTCGACCGCAGGTCGACGGTCGACGAGTATTGTCCACCCCGCATTCGGCGAGAATTGTCGAGTATTGTACTCTGATTCTCGCCGATCCTAGGTGTTACTCGCCGACTGATTCTCACCGAATCTGCTTGATGATTCTCGCCGAATCTGCTTGATGATTCTCGTCGAATCTGCTTGATGATTCTCGCCGATTGTCGTCGATTCTCGCCGATTCTGGGACCCTATTTTTCTGGGTGGTCTGCGGATAGCGATTAACCTAAGTCTATTTATGCCTTTGGTATAAAAGGGACACTTAGGGTTTTCGGGTATAATGCTTAAGCTTTTTGGTAGTCGATCGAATCGAAATCGACGGAAGTGTTCCGCTCGCCGTTCGTTCGCTCCGCCGATCCCGAATCCCGCCGATGGAAGGGTTCCGCCGCCGTGCTCGCTCTATCGACCACCTCTTCTCCGGCAATCGTCGCTGGCGCTGCAATCCCTGGCGCGGACCTTGCAGTCCGTGGGAAAGCAAGGTGTGGTCTTTCTCCTTCCCGATAATCCGTGCGATGGATAAATCGGCGTTCTCCCGCTCGTGTGGATTTCTTCAGAGACGTGGACATTATTCCACGTAGAACTCACCACCAGCAAGAACACGAAGCTAGCAGCATCTCCGTTGAGTTGTGACTCACGCCACCGAGGTAATTTTTGCCTAAATTATATGTTAACTTCTTGATTCAACTATCATGGCCCGATCCCATCTCTTTTGGGTTTTCTTGATGTTTTATTCTTCCGCTGCGTGCACAAGCATTGTGCCATCCTCATAGAGAAACCCAACAGTGGTATCAAAGCAGGTTCCGGCCATGATTGTTGTATTGGAAGTTTTGTTATTCCAGTGCGTGTAAACCTAGGGATTTAGAGGTGTTCTAAATGTCTAGATTTAGTCTTGGTACCCCGCCAAGAACTTCTGGAATTTCGTGTGAATTTCTAATTGTTAGAAATTGTAGTCTCCTTAGCAGTAACCATCCCTCGAGTTTGTTTTGGATTTTGAATCCAACATAGAGAGTTGAGCTTGTCTACTGCTTTAAGTTGAGTTGTCTTTGCTTTTGTCCAATGCATGTAAATTTGAGGATTTGGAAGTTTCCGGATGTTCAGATTTAGCCCTTCCTTCTATCAATTGTTGATGGTGTCAGGATGTGCACATAAGGGATGCATGTGGTTTTAGAAAAATTGTTTTTCTTTGGATGTGCACATTGATCAAATATTGATCATGGTTAATTGTTAACCTCTAATTAAAATCCCTTCATCAAATATTAAGTGTTCGGATGCCTTCCGATGGATGACACTCTTCCTGCCTCGATCGATGAAGTGTGGGCTTGCCAACGCAAGGTGCATTAATCTATCTTGGTAAGGGTGCGAGCGGATAATTGTGATATCCCACTATCGACATCGGGTCCCACTTAACTAGGTGACCTCAAAGGTTGAGTGCCTAGAGGCATAGGGTTGGCATGCACCATATGATGGATGCGAGTAAGGAGTTATTAACCAACCATACAAGAATTGCATGAGGATGCAATTGGCAAGCATTGCCTACCTAAATAACCGCATCGTGAGAGGAAAGCCAAAGCTGACTCATTGTGTTGGTGAAATACGGATCTTGTCCACTAAGAGAGTAGCTCGCATGAACTCTCCGAATTGTTAGTGAGGGCTATCATTTCGAATAAAATAGTGGGAGTGTTTTAATTGAAGTCCAAATTAAAATAAATTATATTTGAAATTTTGGTACTGATTTTATTCTGCACAAATTCTTGTAGAATTCCATGGCAAGTGTTTCACACTCCACTTTGTCTCTGAGAGCCATCCTTGAGAAGGATAAGCTCAGTGGGACAAATTATATGGACTGTTATAGGAACCTGAGAATTGTTCTCAGGCAAGAGCGAAAGCTCTATGTCTTGGAAGAAGAAGCCCCCGAGGTGCCGACCGGGAACTCTTCCCGTGCTGAGAAGGATACTTATAAGAAGTATACTGATGATGCTTTAGATGTCGAATGCCTTATGCTTGCCACTATGAACTCTGAGCTTCAGAAGCAACATGAGAGCATGGGGTGCAAGGAGATTGACGAGCATCTCAAGAAAATTTTTCAAGGGCAGGCTCGTCAAGAGAGGTTCGACATCACAAAAGCGTTGTTTCAGTGCAAGATGGGAGTTCGAGACTCAGTAGGGACTCACGTACTCAAGATGATTGGGTATATAGAGAACCTTGAAAGGCTGGGTTTTCCTCTTGGTCAAGAGTTGGCCACATATTTGATCCTGCAATCGTTGTCGGACAGTTATGAGCAGTTTGTCTTGAACTACAATATGAATGAAATAGACAAGACACTGCCCGAACTCCTAGGCATGTTGAGAACTGCCGAAATCAACATGAAGAAGGCCAAGCCTGCCAGCCCCATACTGATGGTGCATAAGGGCAAGGGCAAGGCCAAGGGCTCTAAGAAGACGAAGGTGGGACCTAAGTCATATCTTGAGCCCAAGTCTTCAGCACTGATGAAAAAGAAAAGCACGTTGAAGGAAGGGAAATGCCACCACTGTGGCAAGGCTGGTCATTGGAGGAGGAACTGTCCTTCGTACATTGAAGGTCTGCAGAAAAAGAAGGGAGGTATGACTTCTGCTTCAAATATCTACGTTATAGAGATAAACCTTTCTGCTCCTTCATCTTGGGTATTAGATACCGGATGTTGTTCTCACATTTGTACAAATGTGCAGGAACTGGAAAGGAGAAGATTGCTGAGTAAAGGGGAGGTGGACCTCCGCGTCGGCAATGGAGCAAGAGTTGCTGCTGTAGCCGTAGGGGTTTACCGTCTTTCTTTGCCCAGTGGGCTTGTAATAGAACTAGATAATTGTTATTTTGTTCCGGCCATAACTAGAAACATTATATCTATTTCATGTTTGGATATGATTGGATTTTCTTTTATAATTAAGAACAACTATTGTTCTATATTTAAGAATGATGTTTGTTCTGCTGTAGCCCAATTGTTTAATGGTCTTTATGTTTTGAACTTGGACCATCTGATCTGTAATGTTGAAAATAATAAAAGACTAAGAACAAATGACTCGAACCCTACGTTTCTCTGGCATTATCGTTTGGGCCATATCAACGAGAAGCGCATATCCAAGCTCCATAGAGATGACTTTTGGACTCATTTGATTATGAATCATTTGAGAGATGCGAATCTTGTTTATTAGGCAAAATGACTAAAGCTCCTTTCACTGGTTTTACTGAGAGGGCTGAAGATCTCTTGGGTGTTATACATAGTGATGTATGTGGACCCATGAGTTCCATGGCTAGAGGTGGGTATTTCTACTTTGTTACATTTACTGATGATTTCAGTAGATACGGATATGTGTATCTTATGAAGTGCAAATCCGAGACCTTTGAAAAGTTCAAAGAGTTCAAGAATGAAGTAGAAAACCAGTTGGGTAAAAGGGTTAAAGCACTCTGATCTGATCAAGGTGGCGAATACCTGAGTCATGAGTTCCGTGATCATCTGAAAGAGTGTGGTATTGTATCACAGCTCACTCCACCTAGAACACCACAACATAATGGTGTGTCTGAGAGGAGAAATCGTACTCTGTTAGACATGGTACGTTCGATGATGAGTCATGCAGACTTGCCTATTTCCTTTTGGGGTTTTGCTTTAGAGACTGCTGCAATGACATTGAATCGCGCTCCAACGAAAACGGTTCTGAAGACACCATATGAGATATGGACTGGGAAGCGTCCTAGTATGTCGTTCATTAAAATTTGGGGTTGTGAGGCATACGTGAGACGTCAAATGCCTGACAAGCTGGAACCCAAATCGGATAAATGTTATCTAGTGGGATATCCTAAGGAAACGAAAGGGTATTACTTTTACCTACCGTCTGAGGGCAAAGTGTTTGTCGCAAGGACTGGTGTCTTCTTGGAGAAAGAGTTCTTATCAAGAAAGACTGAAAAGGTAGAGCTTTAAGAAGTTCAAGAACCACATGTAGTGAATGAACCGGAATTGGATTCTGAGACAGGACTACAAGATGTTGTAGCTAGAGAACCTGCTCAGGGAACACAAGTCCTACGTAGATTTGGTAGACCGAGGTTTGAGCCTGAGAGATATGGATTTCTCGTGTCTCAAATAGGTAATGTGTTGCTTATAGATCATGATGATGAACCAGCAACCTACCAAGAGGCTACGAATGGACCGGACTTCGACAAATGGCTTGAGGCTATGAAATCCGAAATGGACTCCATGTATGCAAACCAAGTTTGGAACTTGGTGGAACCACCTGAAGGGGTACGACCCATAGGGTGCAAGTGGGTCTTCAAGAAGAAGACCGACATGGATGGGAATGTACAGACATTCAAAGGGCGACTGGTGGCTAAGGGTTTCAAGCAAATTCATGGTATTGACTATGATGAGACCTTTTCCCCTGTTGCCATGGTAAAGTACATAAGGATATTGCTTGCTGTTGTTGCGTATTATGACTACGAGATCTGGCAGATGGATGTCAAAATGGCTTTCCTTAATGAAAACCTCCTTGAGGAAGTGTATATGACACAACCCGAGGGTTTTGTATCCCCAGATGAAGCCACTAAAATATGCAAGCTGAATAAGTCCATCTATGGACTGAAACAGGCCTCTCGAAGTTGGAATCTTCGCTTTGATGAGAAAATCAAAGAGTTTGGTTTCATCAAGAATGAAGATGAGCCTTGTGTTTACAAGCGAATCAGTGGGAGCATTGTTGTCTTCCTGATACTGTATGTAGATGACATACTGTTGATTGGGAATGATATTCCTACCCTGAAAGTTGTTAAGAACAACCTAGGGAACTGCTTTTCAATGAAGGATTTGGGTGAAGCGACTTATATACTTGGTATTAAGATCTATAGAGATAGATCGAAGAAGTTGCTGGGTTTGACCCAGAGTACGTACATCGAAAAGTTGTTGAAGCGGTTCAACATGCTTGAGTCCAAGAAAGGATTTTTGCCCATGTCTCATGGTGTGAATCTCTCTAAGGACCAGTGTCCAAAGTCTTGTGAAGATAAGGACCGCATGTAGTTGATTCCATATGCTTCGGCAATTGGATCAATCATGTACGCGATGTTATGTACTCGACCCGACGTCTCCTTTACTTTGAGCATGACTAGCAGGTATCAGTCAGACCCCGGTGAGTGTCACTGGATTGCAGTCAAGAATGTCCTGAAGTACTTGAGAAGGACTAAGGATGTGTTCTTGGTGTATGGTGGAGAGGAAGAGCTCGTTGTAAGTGGTTACACGGATGCTAGCTTCAAAACTGATAGAGACGACTCCAAGTCTCAGTCAGGTTTTGTGTTTTGCCTGAATGGAGGAGCTGTGAGCTGGAAGAGTTCCAAGCAAGAGACAGTTGCTGATTCTACAACAGAGGCCGAGTATATCGCAGCAGCTAATGCGGCAAAGGAGGCTGTATGGATTAGGAAATTCATCGGCGAGCTTGATGTAGTTCCTAGCATTGTTGGTCCCGTAGTTCTCTACTGTGATAACAATGGTGCAATTGCACAATCTAAGGAACCTAGATCCCATCAGCGCTCCAAGCACATAATTCGGCGGTTTCATCTTATTCGTGAGATTGTCGAATGAGGAGATGTGAATATTTGCAGAGTGCCGACTGAGGAAAATATTGCGGATCCACTGACAAAGCCTCTCGCGCAGAGAAAGCATGATGGTCATACTAGATCGATGGGTATACGATACCTAAATGATCAACTCTAGTGAGAATCTTGTGGATTGCATGTAAATCTGTATCTTGTTGGCTATTTTTCATATGATGAACATTGTACCTAGTTTTTCTTTTACAATTAATGGCAAGTTCTTTTATTATGAATTTTTCTATATGATAGTTAAATGTTAACATAATAGATACCCTTAGAATGTTCGCTTCCATGGGACATCAAGTACAGGACTTGAATGTGAGAGCCTATGATTTATTTGAAGCTTCATTCTTAAAAGTTCCCTGGTCGAGTATCATCATAGAAGCTAAGGGTGATGATGGTACAAGAAGGCTAGCACGTGCGTTGACTGATGACCGGTTCTCACAGGTCATGATATTGTGATATCAAGTCATCACGTGGGTACTTGTTAGTGAACAAGTTGTACTGGACAGACCAAACCTGAGACTACTCTGTGTTAAATTTTCTCAACGTGGTCAGCAAGATAGCCCAAACGCCAAATTAATATCTTCGGAACTACCCAGTTCGTACGCTGAACCTGCAGAAAGCCCAAGGACTAGAGGTTGCACCCAACAAAGCAATGGAAACACAAGAAGGTCTTTTTATGCATTCACTTATTTACAATTCGAGGCATACATAGCGAGACATGATTTCGCTAGTATTACAGCTGAAAACAGAAAGAACACAAAAACAAGCCGGGCGGACAGCACCGGAGTCCGCCGAGACCGCGAGGTCGCCGAGACCGCCGAGACCGCTGAGCTCGCCCAAGCTATGCTGCAATCCGCCGAATACCACGGAGTCCGCCGAAGCCGCGAGGCCGCGCGGACAGACCGTTATTCGCCTCCTACTGAACCCGAACTGAGGAACTCCCCTACCCGCCTGAAACCGGCGGACAGGTTATTGAAGCTGGCAAAGTTGAAACGGAACTGACAAGCCGCAGAGCGACCTCCTGCTGAGTCCGCAGAGACCGCACACTTCCAAGCACTTGACCGAAGTCACAGCCAAACTCCTGGCTTCTTGAAGTTATCCGCGCGACCTGCACACAGCAAACCGTCAGCCTGAAATAATCCGCGCGGACTGGAAAACACAGACCGCAGCACTTCGCACACCCCAACTTACTGTTCACTCAAGTTACTTAGGTTACTGTAGATGTGCCAGGGGGGTCCTATTTATAGGCAAGGTGAGGAGTGTGGTCACCGCCCAAGAGATAGCGACACACCCTCAGTCCGCGCGAATACAACCACCGTCCGCTGAGTCCGCATGGACTTAGCCGGATACCAAGGAAACCGCCAGGAGCAAGGCAACCATTGACGAACCCTCTCCAATCCGCCCAAGCTAAGCTGACAAGGCACCAGCCCGCAAAGCTCCAACTGCTTCAGGACAGCAAACCCCCTTCAATGGCTGTCCGCACCAACCCGAGGCAGTCCGCAAGACTCACACCTCAATCCGCCACAAGTCCACGACCAAAGGCAAACAACAACAGTCCGCCCGGTCACAGCGGACTTGGTGGATACGGCGGACACCATGAACTTGGCACAATGTGTGACCAAGTCCAAAACCATCAAGGGCTAGTGTGAGCATGGCGGACACAAAGTCCCGTCCGCCAAACACCCTAGCACAGACCGCAACCAGTCCGCGAGCTCCTCGCACTCCTGCCCTATCACAGTGATCAATCCCGGACTCCAAAACCAGGCCGCCACAATGATCTCCACAGCAACTCCCTGCTGTGCCACCAGAGCTCGACAAGGCCTCAGCCAAGCTCTAAGCTTAGTCTGCAACAGCCAATACCGCGGACACATTAGTCCGTAAGCTTCCCGCGGACAAGAGCCAACCAACCTTTCAGCACAAGCTTGCACCCGCGACCACTGAGCAAAGCACCAGTCCGCAAGCCTCTCTATCCGCAGATACTAGGCCGCACCAAACCGCGGACTCCATGCAACAACCCGCTCAGAACACAGCCAGCTTCCACCAGACTTTTCACCAGGCCGCAACCCTCAGTCTGCCCAGTCCGCCCAGTCCGCCAAAGCTGTCCGCCACAGGCCGCGCGGCCTGTCCCGTCACCCACTTCCACTTCACAAATTTCAACACTCCCCCTTGAAGTGAGAAGTGGTGACCAAGCCCAGCAAGCTGCGCAAGCGTTCAAAAGGCCCCTTCGACAGCGGCTTCGTGAAGATGTCAGCAAGATTATCTTCACTCCGAACATGCCCGACCAGCAGAGATCCTTCCAACACCTTCTCCCTGATGAAATGGTGATCAATCTCTATATGCTTTGTCCTGGCATGACACACTGGATTGTTTACCAGTTTGAGAGCACTCTCATTGTCACCCCGGAGTAAAGTAGGCCCTTGCACTTCTTCATGAACATCCTCTATAAGTCTCCTCAACCAGACGGCTTCCCGAGCAGCCAAGGCCGAAGCCTTATACTCTGCCTCCGTGGTTGAAACCGACACCGAGTCCTGCTTCTTGCTACACCACGAGATGCTTGCTGAACCGCAAGTGAACACATAACCAGAAGTAGACCTTCGATCATCC
The DNA here is from genome assembly GCA_039583875.1 of Platanthera guangdongensis. Classification (NCBI taxonomy): domain Eukaryota; kingdom Viridiplantae; phylum Streptophyta; class Magnoliopsida; order Asparagales; family Orchidaceae; genus Platanthera; species Platanthera guangdongensis. Next base: position 77,826,334 of record CM077164.1, on the reverse strand, counting down.
GAATCACCGCCATAGTCAGCATCCGTGTACCCGAGCAACGCAAACTCCGCATCCCTTCCATAGAGGAGTCCCATCTCAGAAGTCACCTTGACATACTTCATAATCCCCTTTGCCGCCACTAGATAAGATTGCCTTGGTTCAGCCATATACCGACTTACTCGGCCAACAGCATAAGCTATATCCGGCCTTGTAATCGTCAGGTAAATCAAGCTCCCAACAAGAGCCCTGAACACCAAGGGATCATGAAGAACCCTTCCCTCATCTCGTCGAAGCTTTAGCCCAGGTTCCAGTGGAGTAGAGCACTTCTTCCCTTCGCCCATGCCAAACCGCTTCACAATGCGATCAGCATACCCTTTCTGGCTAATGAGAACCCCGCACTCCTTCCTCTCCACTTCCAGACCAAGAAAGTGATGCAACTCTCCCAAGTCTTTCATCTCGAAGCGTATAGCAAGCTCAGCCCTGAGCCTTGCTACTTCCTCCTCCGAATTCCCTGTGATGATCATGTCATCCACATACAGTAGGACCAAGACTCGAAGCTCTCCCTTCTTCTTCACGAACAAGCTTGAATCCGAGTTGGAAGCAAAGTATCCACAGAATTGTAGGTACTCTGCAATCTTCCCATACCACGCTCTAGGAGCTTGCTTCAACCCGTAGAGAGCCTTCCTGAGTTTGCAGACATAGTCCGGATGCTTCTCAGAGACGAAACCAAGCGGCTGATCCATGAAGATGTCCTTGTCAATCTCTCCGTAAAGAAAGGCATTCTTCACATCGAGTTGCCACAACCTCCATCCCTTGCTAGCAGCCAAGGCGATCACCACTCTTACAGATGTCATCTTCGCAACTGGACTGAATGTCTCCTCATAGTCTTCTCCATATTGCTGTGAGAATCCTCTAGCGACCAGGCGAGCCTTGAACCGATCAATGCTCCCATCAGCCTTCTTCTTCAACTTATACACCCACTTGCAAGTAACCGGAGTAATGCCATCAACCTTGGGCACAAGGTCCCAGGTTTCATTCTTCTTCAGAGCATCAATCTCTTCTTTCATGGCACCTTCCCACTCCTTCACTCCAGTGGCCTCGTTGAAGCTTGCAGGCTCTCGCTCATCCAGAGGACCTGCAAAGAAGCAGGAGACAAAGCTCACTGCATTCCCATCACAGTACCGAGCTGGTGGCTTAACCACCCTCTTCGATCTCCGAAGACACGGCTCCTTGCTCACGGCTTCCGTTGCTTCTTCAGGCTCCACTCCTACCTGGGGCAAGCATTGAGCAGTGCTCCCCCTGCTTCCTGAGCCAGAAGGCTCAGCCTCGGAGTTCGAAGCAACAGGAGCTGCTGGTGAAACAGCAAGCTCCTCTTCCAAGCCTTCAGCAGCCTCCACCGGTGCTTCCTCAACCTTGCTACTTCCGGTAAGCTCCATCGAGCCACCTCCATATGACGTCAGCTCGTCAAAGACAATGTCTCTTGACACCACGAACTTCTTCGTCACAGGGTCCATGCATTTCCATCCCTTCTTCCGCTCATCATAGCCAACAAAGACAAGTTTCCTTGCCTTCGCATCCAGCTTTGTCCGTGAAGCATCCGGGACATGCACATAGCAAGTTGAACCGAACACCCTAAGGTGTCCCACACTCGGCTTCTCCTTCAGCAACAGCTCAACAGGAGTCTTCATGTTGATAGGGCTGAGTGGCATCCGGTTGATAACATAGGCAGCACAAGACATTTCCTCCGCCCAAAAGGACTTTGGGATATCTTTCGCATGAAGCCAGCATTTGCAGGTCTCCGTCAGATGACGGATCTTCCGCTCCGCAACCCCATTTTGTTGTGGAGTGTGAGCACAAGTAAGCTCTCGTTGGATCCCGTGCTTCCTGCAGAAGTTAGAAAACTCGGAGGAAACAAATTCTCCTCCGTTATCAGTTCTAAACTTCTTAACCCGCAAGCCAAGCCGGCCTTCTACCAACTCCTTGAACTCCACGAACAAACGGAAGGCTTCCGACTTCTCCTTTAAGAAGTACACCCAAGTATACCTTGAGTAGTCATCAACCAAGACAAGCATATATTTGCTTCCACCAGGCTGGCAGTAACCGTTGGTCCCATCAGGTCGCCATGAATGCACTCCAATGGCATCTTGCTCCTTGTTTGTGATTTATCAAATGGAAGGCGATGTGCCTTTCCATATTGACATCCCGCACAAACATGCCCATCACCAAAGGAGGACAACTTCGGCAACCCCCTCACCAGACTTCTACTCGCCATTGCCTTTAGCTTGTCCATGCCAACATGTCCCAGCCTCTCATGTCAGATAGCCGCACTATCATTGGCCCTCATTCTATCAACATAGGCACTGGTGGAAAGAACAAACAAGTTCTTCTCCCTCCTCCCAACATGAGCAACATCAGCCTTCACCGCTGATACGTTGCGAAGGAACCTCACGTCTGTTGGCCCAAACAGAACGTGATACCCAGCGTCCACCGCATTGGTCACCGAGAAGAGGTTCTTCTTCATGCCCGGCACGTGATACACACTCCTTAACGTGAGTGGCCCCTGATCACTACCCAAAGACACGACCCCCTCCTTCTCTACTGCATAAACAGTATTATCAGCAGTGATAATAGCTTCATTACCTGAGTAAGCCTGCATGGAGGTGAACTTCGATTTGTCTCCGGTGAGGTGATGACCACACCCGGAGTCGACGATCCACTCGCTGTTGAAGTCCTCAGCAGATAAGGCCCGGACACAAGTGCCCGTCATGAAAGCTCCTCCCCATTCTGCTTCTTCACTTCGCGAGCAAGCTTCCTCCTTTCCCGCAGCATGCCCAGGATGCAGTTTGACCTTGCAGTCCCGCTTGAAGTGCCCTCGCTGATGACACCGGTAGCACTTCAAGTTCTTCTTCCAGTCCTTAGGAGCATTGCTCCTCTCCGGTGGATATGAAGATGAAGTCTCCTTCTCAACAGCGGCCTGCACCTTCTTCTTCTTCTTCCCTTCACATCCCTTCTTCTTGCCTGAGAAGAGAGCCTCGCTGCCTTCCTGATTCAGATTCACTCCAGCCATCTGCCTTGCTAAGCTCTCCTGCGAGGCAAGCAGATTCTCCAGCTCCAGCAGCGACGGCTGAGTAGCCCACCCTTGAATAGATGTAACAAAGGCCACATACTCCTTCCGCAAGCCGCGGATAATGTGCCTTTTCATCTTTTCCTCAGAGATAGGCTCATCAGGATCCAGTGCAGACAGCTCAGCACACAGGCTCTTCATCTTTAAGAAGTACTTGGAGATGGAAAGGTCTCCCTGAGTTGCCCTGGCCAACTCATTCTCCAGGAACTGCAGCCGCGCCACATTCTTCCTATTGAACAACTCATCAATGGTTGTCCAAATATCAGCAGCCGACTCACACCCAACGATGTGATCAAACAGCTCCGGAGACATAGCTCTCTTCAGAATGAACTCCGCCTTAGCATTTGTTCTTCTCCAGAGCCTCACCTGCTCAGCAGTACCGAAAGCAGCAGTGACTTCCTGCCTGTCGTCTCCACCAACGACATCCCACAGCTCCTCGCCAAGAAGATAACTCTTCATGCACGACTTCCACTTCTTAAAGTTAGTCGGCGTTAAGAGTTCAATGCCCAGACCTCTTGCTAAGCTCCCTTCCATTGCAACACCTGTTGGCAACCTTTCAGCAGCTCCGAGCAACAACACAGGTTGATCACCACTCAATCACAGAGTAACAACACTGGCTGACTTCCGCTCACGCAACTGAACCTCAGCAACCTCAGGAACCTGGCTCTGATACCATGTTAAATTTTCTCAACGTGGTCAGCAAGATAGCCCAAACGCCAAATTAATATCTTCGGAACTACCCAGTTCGCACGCTGAACCTGCGGAAAGCCCAAGGACTAGAGGTTGCACCCAACAAAACAATGGAAGCACAAGAAGGTCTTTTTATGCATTCACTTCTTTACAATTCGAGGCATACATAGCGAGACATGATTTCGCTAGTGTTACAGCTGAAAACAGAAAGAACACAAAAACAAGCCGGGCGGACAGCACCGGAGTCCGCCGAGACCGCGAGGTCGCCGAGACCGCCGAGACCGCTGAGCTCGCCCAAGCTATGATGCAATCCACCGAATACCACGGAGTCCGCCGAAGCCGCGAGGCCGCGCGGACAGACCGTTATTCGCCTCCTGCTGAACCCGAACTGAGGAACTCCCCTACCCGCCTGAAACCGGCGGACAGGTTATTGAAGCTGGCAAAGTTGAAACAGAACTGACAAGCCGCAGAGCGACCTCCTGCTGAGTCCGCAGAGACCGCACACTTCCAAGCACTTGACCGAAGTCACAGCCAAACTCCTGGCTTCTTGAAGTTATCTGCGTGACCTGCACACAGCAAACCGTCAGCCTGAAACAATCCGCGCGGACTGGAAAACACAGACCGCAGCACTTCGCACACCCCAACTTACTGTTCACTCAAGTTACTTAGGTTACTGTAGATGTGCCAGGGGGGTCCTATTTATAGGCAAGGTGAGGAGTGTGGTCACCGCCCAAGAGATAGTGACACCACCCTCAGTCCGCGCAAATACAACCACCGTCCGCTGAGTCCGCATGGACTTAGCCGGATACCAAGGAAACCTCCAGGAGCAAGGAAACCATTGACGAACCCTCTCCAGTCCGCCCAAGCTAAGCGTACAAGGCACCAGCCCGCAAAGCTCCAACTGCTTCAGGACAACAAACCCCCTTCAATGGCTGTCCGCACCAACCCAAGGCAGTCCGCAAGACTCACACCTCAATCCGCCACAAGCCCACGACCAAAGGCAAACAGCAACAGTCCGCCCGGTCACAGCGGACTTGGCGGATACGGCGGACACCATGAACTTGGCACAATGTGTGACCAAGTCCAAAACCATCAAGGGCCAGTGCGAGCATGGCGTACACAAAGTCCTGTATGCCAAACACCCTAGCATAGACCGCAACCAGTCCGCGAGCTCCTCGCACTCCTGCCCTATCACAGCGATCAATCCCGGACTCCAAAACCAGACCGCCACAACGATCTCCACAGCAACTCCCTGCTGTGCCACCAGAGCTCGACAAGGCCTCAGCCAAGCTCTAAGCTTAGTCCGCAACAGCCAATACCGCGGACACATTAGTCCGCAAGCTTCCCGCGGACAAGAGCCAACCCGCCTTTCAGCACAAGCTTGCACCCGCGACCACTGAGCAAAGCACCAGTCCGCAAGCCTCTCTATCCGCAGATACCAGGCCGCACCAAACCGCGGACTCCATGCAACAACCCGCTCAGAACACAGCCAACTTCCACCAGACTTTTCACCAGGCCGCAACCCTCAGTCCGCCCAGTCCGCCCAGTCCGCCAAAGTTGTCCGCCACAGGCCGCGCGGCCTGTCCCGTCACCCACTTCCACTTCACAAATTTCAACACTCTGTGGATTGTCATTCAATCGTGTCACGAGTAGGTCTCAATTGACAATGGTGTTGTGGTCCTTTGACCTGAAGTCACAGCATTCATCAAGTGAGGAAGAGCGTGCTTTGATGCCATCTAAAGTCTTCCTTGAGAAAGGTTGATGATAAGGGTGGTTGTTGGGCATGTTACGAATCATTTGGGTGTCTGTGTGTGAGCAAATATGGGATTTGTCCTCCTGTATGACAGGAGTTGCATCCATGGGCCCCTTGATGGAACTGGACTGAGAAATGCATGGCCATGCTTGGTTGAGTCAATATGTGATATTGGACTCACCATTCTCTGGAAGTCCGTCCTAGATCAAGAAACTTGGATTGAGCTATTACGAGGGTGACACGGTCCATGCCTCTAGTTATTTCCGGATGTAAGGGACAAAGGGACAAAGACAACGCTGATACATTGGTCATAAAGGCTTATGAGTTATAAACTCTTATTGCTTGGGGAGCAATGATGCATTGCTAGATGCCGCTCATTGTTTGTGAGGTTTTTGGTTTGATACTTTCAAGATCAAGTGGGAGTCTGTTGGAGTTACCATGGTGATCTAGAAGTGGTCAAACATATAATCTCACTGCCTACGCGATATGAGCCTGCAGGGTCGCACATAAGAGATGTGGAGAAGTTGGATGATTGACTGTGTTGGTAAAGGTTACCAATCACCGACCTTAATGGGGTTATGGGCAAAGTGTTGCCTTAAAGGATCGTCGGGTTGGGCAAATGTTACCTTGGAGGACTGGTAAGAATAGTCGACTGAGGGTCGATGAGAATCGTCGAGAATGGTTCTCTAATTTTCGCCGATCGACGAGAATCGTCGAGAATAGTTCTCTGATTCTCGCCGATCGACGAGAATCGTTACTCTGATTCTCGACGATCGACGAGAATCGTCGACCGCAGGTCGACGGTCGACGAGTATTGTCCACCCCGCGTTCGGCGAGAATCGTCGAGTATTGTACTCTGATTCTCGCCGATCCTAGGTGTTACTCGCCGACTGATTCTCATCGAATCTGCTTGATGATTCTCGTCGAATCTGCTTGATGATTCTCGCCGAATCTGCTTGATGATTCTCGCCGATTGTCGCCGATTCTCGCCGATTCTGGGACCCTATTTTTCTGGGTGGTCTGCGGATAGCGATTAACCTAAGTCTATTTATGCCTTCAGTATAAAAGGTACACTTAGGGTTTTCGGGTATAATGCTTAAGCTTTTTGGTAGCCGATCGAATCGAAATCGACGGAAGTCTTCCGCTCGCCGTTCGTTCACTCCGCCGATCCCGAATCCCGCCGACGGAAGGGTTCCGTCGCCGTGCTCGCTCCGTCGACCACCTCTTCTCCGGCAATCATCGCTGGCGCTGCAATCCCTGGCGCGGACCTAGCAGTCCGTGGGAAAGCAAGGTGCGGTCTTTCTCCTTCCCGATAATCCGTGCGATGGATAAATCGGCGTTCTCCCGCTCGTGTGGATTTCTGCAGAGACGTGGACATTATTCCACGTAGAACTCGCCACCAGCAAGAACACGAAGCTAGGAGCATCTCCGTTGAGTTGTGACTCAACGCCACCGAGGTAATTTTTGCCTAAATTATATGTTAACTTCTTGATTCAACTATCATGGCCCGATCCCATCTCTTTTGGGTTTTCTTGATGTTTTATTCTTCCGCTGCGTGCACAAGCGTTGTGCCATCCTCATAGAGAAACTCAATAGAATATGCAGATGGGGGCTGGCTTTCCCATTGGCTGACCTTCTTTCTTTTATCCGGAGTAGCTTACTCCCCCTCAGTTGAATCATCAGTGAACTGATAATACTAGGGAGTTTGTATGTCTAGCAAGAGAAATAATACCTGCACAAAAAATACAAAAGGGATTGCCTGAAGCTATGCCAAGTTCAACATATCCAACTCATATTTGAGGGTGTTGAACTTTGCTTTATCTAATGGCTTAGTAAAGATATCAGCCACTTGCTTGTCTGTGAGGACAAACTCATGACTGATGTCTTCCTTCTCCACATGCTCCCTGATAAAATTATATCTTATTTCTATATAATTAGTCCTGCTATATGAGACAGGATTTTTAGCAATAGAAATAGCACTTGTAGAATCACAGTAAAGAGGAGTGCTACTTACCTGCAGGTTGTAATCCTAGAGCTAATGTTGGATCCACGGCAGTTGAGTACAGCAGCTTCCTGCTAATATATATTCTAACTCAGCTGTGGATATAGCCACACTAGTTTACTTCTTGCTGCTCCAAGAAACTAGCCTTCTTCCTAAGAACTGACAGTTCCAGTAGTGCTTTTCCTGTCTTCTTTGCAACCTATAAAATCTACATCTGAAAATCCTATTAGCTCAAAATCCCTATTTTTAGGGTACCATAGACCAAGATCTGGTGTGCCCTTAAGATACCTCAAGATTCTCTTTGCAGCAGAGTAATGAGATTCTTTAGGGAAGACCTGATACCTAGCACACACAAATGTGGCATACATGATGTCAGGCCTACTAGCAGTAAGGTATAGAAGGGAGCCAATTATCCTTCTATACAAAGACTCATCAACAGGTTTTCCAGCCTTATCTTTACCTATAGGCATACTTGATCCCATGGGAGTTCTTATGGTAGAGGAATTCTTCATACCATACTTTTTGATTAGCTCCCTTGTGAACTTGGACTGGGATATGGGCATGAAATCATCAGTCTGTCTTACTTGGAATCCCAAGAAGAACTTGAGCTCACCCATGTTGCTTATTTCAAACTTCCTTTGCATAAGTTTAGCAAACATCCTGCAAAGGTTGTCATCAGTAGATCCAAAGATAATGTCATCGACATAAATTTGGAGTAGGATAAGCTTACCCTTTAATTCCCTTAGAAATAGGGTCTTGTATATCTTCCTCCTTGAGAATTTGTTCTCAATGAGAAAGCTGGACAAGGTTTCATACCAAGCCCTAGGGGCTTGCTTTAGCCCATATAGAGCTTTCCTAAGCTTATACACAAAATTAGGAGAGTTAGGATCTACAAAACCTGGTGACAGAGCCATATATACTTCCTCTTTGAGGTCCCCATTTAGGAATGTTGATTTGACATCCATTTGATAGACTCTGAATCCTTGATGGGTAGTGTAGGATCCCTAGTTGGATTTGGGCTAGGTTCACTAAATTAGGATGTTTGATCCAACATGTATAGCTAGGGTCATGTATGAGTCCTAGAGTATAGGCCATATCCTTAGAATCAACACTGCATGGACCAGCCATCAACAAACTACAAAAGACTCAGACTTAGAGAAATTTCAAAGACTCAAAAAATGAGTTCGACGTTCGTCGAACTCAGGTTGACGAAAGTCGTGCTCAGCTCGACGAACTCAAAGACAATTCCTTGAGCTGAGCTCGACGAACTTGGTACTCAGGTTGACGATTTATGGACACTATACTTCACCATTCCAAGTCCAGAATTCCTTTCTCTAAACTCCAGTCGACGAACTTAGTTCTTAGGTCGACGAACTCAGTTCTTAGGTCGAGGATTTCTGGGTACTCTACTTCAACATTTTATTCCAGAATCATCTAAATATTTTATGTCCAGAATCATACTCCAGTTCACGAATTCATCTTCTCAGCTCAACAAACTTAGACCACATTCTCTGCAAGCCTTATCAAGTAGCAGGTAGAAGTTCTCAACTCGACAAAAGTAGTTCTCAGGTCGATGAACCTAGTTCTCAGGTTGACAATTTCTGGACACTTTACTTCAATATTCTTAAGTCCAAGAAAAATCTCACTGAACTCCAGTCAACGAAGTTAGAAACTCAGCTCAACAATCTTGATGCACAGAATTGGCAAAGTTCCTAGAGAAAGCAGTTAACTATTCTTAGTTCGACGATCTTGGATCTCAGCTCGACGAACAGCAATGATCTAGTCGACTGAAAGTCCACCTAGTGTCAGCTATGTGCACCTATGGGGGGGGGGAATAGGTGACGTGTGGTTCTTTTGCGGAATTTACGGATGTACCTGCACAATAAAAACAACAAGCACAGCACACAGAATACACAGCAAATTTATAGTGGTTCCCCGACTTGGGTACATCCACTTTCCCCCTTCGACCTATCTCCCCAACAAGGGACGACTCGGTCACTTCTCCAACGGGATTGAAATCCAATCCCTTCACTAACGGAAGGAGCCCTTCCACACGTGAGAGTCAACACTCCCACAAAACGGGTTGCACCCAACCCTTACAACACGGAACAAAGGTTCCTATACAATAAAATAAATGTAGAATGTACACGTGATACAAACTTCTCTTGGAGACTACGGTGTTCCTCTTTGTTCGACGACGAGTTCTTGAAGTCGATGAAGAGTCTACGGCCTTGGTCTCTCTTGGAGAGGATCTCCCGAAACCGGCAGCGGCAATCCGAGCGGCGGCTTGGTTCGGAGTTGGCGGCGACGAAGGTGCGCTGCTGCAGTGCTTTGAGATCCAAACTTCCTTGCGAAGCAAACTAGGTCTACCAACGGTCACTCTAGGATCGGTCGTCTCGATCGATTCGGACGGGGGAGTGTTTCCCGGTCAACAAATCGAGAGACAAGAGATCTCTGGATAGACGCGTGAGACGCAAGCTTTGCTAAGCTACTGTCGCCGGAGATCGGGAAGAAGAATGATCAGCGGCGGCGACGTACTAGCCCGAGCGCGACGGCGGCGGAGAAGAGAAATCGCGATATTAGGGTTTCGTGCTCGGCTTCTTTCTCGGTGTCTATTCCGTTCAAAATACCCGAGTATAAATACTGTAGCTACAGCAAATTTGACCGTTGTGGGACCCACAAAAGAAATCCCCAAAATCCGGTTCAAACAAGTCCAGAAGCAGAATCCGGTCCAGCAGCATTCTGAGAAAACGCCAAGTCAAAATCGGCGAGAATCGCAGACGATTCTCGACGAATCGGCGAGAATCACCAAGTGATTCTCGACGATTCGTCGAGAATTGTTTGTGATTCTCGTCGAATCACTTGTCGATTCTCAACGAATTTTACTTTATACATGGGCTGCTTGACCACTGGTTCGGCGGGAATCACAAGTGATTCTCGCCGAATCTTACTTGGCACCATTTTGAGATGGCCAAAAGGAGTCGGCGAGAATCACTGATGATTCTCGTCGATTCGGCGAGAATCACTAGTGATTCTCGCCGATTCGGCGAGAATCACTTGGTGATTCTCGTCGAATTTGCCTTGGACGATTTTTCGTCTTCCACCTAGGAGCTGCTCCTTGATCCTCCATGCTCCTTGTCTTCTCTTGCATATGAGCGGCACTGTGCTTGAAAATAAGTGCACTCCAATAGAGAGAGTACACGTAGGCCAACACACTGATCTGCTCAATGAGGGATTACGTCGTGCAGACCCGTGTATATTGACCTACTGCACCCTGACATTGGTGTGCACTTAGCGTGGAAAAACTACAAGCACAACTAGAAAAAGTTTATCAAATACATAGTCTATTGACCTTAGCTTGTCCAGGGGCTTCTTCAAATCAGGTACATTGTGGATACAATACCCAACAATCTCCCCCTATTTGAAGAAGCCTAAACCCTACAAGCTAAGGTGAATGGAGCGAATGAAAAGGAAAGCAAATGAAATTCATAAACTTAACATTGGGTGGAGTTATCCCTTACCAATACCGATTTCTTGGGAGCAAGCTGGAGCCACACCTTAGCCTTGACCCCGAGAGGGTAATCTCCCCCTTTTCGGCTTCTACAAATCGGGGTCTGTAGCGATTGACTCTTTGCTCCACCTCAGTTCTTGCAGCTGTACGCACGCTGGAGTTCCTTGCTCCCCCTCGGTTCTTGCACTAGCCTGGAGCTTCTGTAGTCTTCACTCCTCATAGTTGAGCATTCCCAATTCAGTCTTGAAAAGATTGAACTTGGCCTCGTCTAGGGGCTTTGTGAATATATCAGCAATCTGCTTGTCCGTGGGGACATAACAGAGAGAGATATCCTTGTTCTCCACGTGCTCCCGAATGAAGTGGTAGCGTACTTCAATATGCTTCGTTCGGCTGTGCGACACCGGATTGTTGGCAATGGCAATTGCACTGGAGGAGTCGCAGTACATTGGAACTTCCTTGAACTGAAGGTTGTAGTCGGCCAACTGATTTCTTATCCAAAGGAGTTGTGCGCAACAGCTTCCTGCCGAGATATACTCTGACTCTGCTGTGGAGGTTGCAACATAATTCTGTTTCTTGCTGTTCCATGAGATAAGCCTCCTGCCGAGGAATTGACACGTCCCGGAGGTGCTTTTCCTGTCATCCCTGCTCCCTGCAAAATCAGCATCTGAAAAGCCTATTAGCTCGACATCATTGTTCCTCGGGTACCACAAGCCAAGATTAGGAGTACCTTTAAGGTATCTTAGAATTCGCTTTGCAGCGACATAGTGAGATTCCTTAGTGTTCACCTGATATCGGGCACATACACATGTGGAGAACATAATATCCGGTCTACTGGCAGTAAGGTAGAGCAGGGATCCAATGATGCTTCTGTATTTGGTTTCATCGAAAGGTTTACCTTTCTCATCCTTATCCAGGGACATGGTGGATCCCATTGGAGTCCTCATAGAGGTTGCACTCTCCATACCGAATTTCTTAAGGAGTTCATTTGTGAACTTTGTCTGAGAGATGAAGATTCCATCCTCAGACTGTTTCACTTGAAGGCCTAAGAAATACTTGAGCTCTCCCATACTGCTCATTTCAAACTTTCCTTGCATAAGTTTAGAAAACTTTTTGCAAAGATTGTTGTCCGTTGAGCCGAATATTATGTCATCGACATAGATTTGCACCAGCAAAATCTTGCCTTTGACTTCCCTGAAAAACAATGTTTTATCTATTTTACCTCTGGAGAACTTGTTCTCAAGAAGAAAACTAGATAAAGTCTCATACCAAGCTCGTGAAGCTTGTTTCAACCCATATAAGGCCTTATTGAGAAAATAAACGTGATTGGGATAAGTAGGATCGACAAAACCTGGGGGTTGAGCGACGTATACTTCCTCTTTCAGGTCTCCGTTCAGGAATGCCGATTTCACATCCATTTGGTAGACTGTGAATCCTTTGTGTGAAGCATACGCCAGGAACAACCGGATTGCCTCGAGCCTTGCTACTGGTGCAAAGTTCTGGTCGAAATCAATCCCTTCCTCCTGTCGGTAACCTTGAGCCACCAGCCTGGCTTTGTTCTTTACGATGACACCATGTTCATCCAGCTTGTTTCTGAAGATCCACTTTGTGCCGATCACATTCTGCTTGTATGGTCTGGGAACCAGCATCCAAACTATGCACCGTTCGAATTGATGTAGTTCCTCTTGCATGTCCAGAATCCATGCTGCATCCTTGTTCGCCTCGTCGAACTTCTTTGGCTCTACCTGTGACAGGAAGCTGAGATGCAATACTTCGTTAGTTGTACCTCTTCGAGTTTTGATGCCTACACGAGGATCTCCGATGATCTGTTCTCTAGGATGATCCCTCACGTGACGGAGCTCTAGAAGTCTGGCGTCTGGAGCTTCAGCTACTTCTTGTGCTTCTCTTTCTTCTAAAAGATTTGTTCCATCTTGATCTTCAACATTTTCAGATGACGTGGAGGTGGAAACTTTGACGTACTTGGGTGCGTCATCTTTAGGGGTCTCATCCAGATTCAGCTGGTCAAGTCTAGCACCTGCATCTTCAAGAATACTACTGGAAGAATTGCTGTTAAGCAAACTTCCTTCATCAAATACAACATTTATTGATTCTTCTACCACTAGGGTTTTCTTATTGAAGACCCTATATGCCCGACTATGGGAACTATAGCCCATGAATATGCCTTCGAAGCATTTTTCACCGAATTTAGTACGCGGGTACTTCCCATTATTCAGTATATAGCATCGGCAACCAAAAATCCTCAAGTAGGACATGGTTGGTTTCCTGCCTTTCAGTAGCTCGTAGGGCGTCTTACGATGATGCTTGTTGATCAAAGCTCGGTTTTGTACATGACATGCCGTATTGACACCCTCTGCCCAGAAGTATTCCGGGAGAGAAGCATCTTTCAACATAGTCGTGCAGGCTTCAATGAGAGTTCTATTTCTCCTCTCCGCAACTCCATTTTGCTGAGGAGTGCGCGGGGAGGAGAACTCATGAAAGATACCTTGTTCTTCACAGAATTCTGTCATAGCACCAGATTCGAATTCTGTTCCATGGTCACTTCGGATTTTGACCACGGAGCAGTTAAATTCGTTCTGAACCTGCTTGACAAAATTAGTGAAGATGTCAAAAGTATCTGACTTTCGTTTCAAAAAGAACACCCATGTAAACTGTGAGTGATCATCAACTATCACTAGCGTATATGACTTGCCTCCCAAGCTATGAACTTGCATTGGGCCAAACAAGTCCATATGTAACAGGTAAAGACATCGGGAGGAGTCTTTGTCTGCAATGCTCTTAAAGGTAGCCCGAGTCTGTTTGCCCATCTGGCATGCAGGACAGGGGCTATCTTTGATGCACTTGATACTGAGAGCATCTCTTACTAAGTTCTTAGAAAATAGCATACTAATTGTCTTGAAATTAACATGTGCCAATCTCTTGTGCCATTGTTCACAAAGAGATGCACTGCCTGTTGCCACAAGGCATACGGGGGTAGATGAATCCAAACTGAGAAAATCTAAGCAAAAGATATTTCTGCTCCTAATGCCTGATAATACCGTCTCAGAAGAGGTACGTGAAATTATCAGACATTTATCCTTGCAGAACTTAACGTCATAACCTTTATCAGATAACTGACTTACACTGATCAGGTTATGGTTTAACCCTTCAACATAAGCCACGTCGGTGATAGAGATTATACCGTTGGAAATCATACCATAACCTCTGGTGACTCCTCGATCTGACCCTCCAAAGATGACTTTGGGTCCATTCTCGACTGGAGTGTAATCACGCAGCAGGCTTCTTGTCCCGGTCATATGCCGGGAGCATCCACTGTCCAAATACCAGATTGGCGTTTTGGTGGCCTTTGGACATTCCTGCAAAACAAAATTAATTTGCCTTAGGAACCCAATCGAACTTGGGTCCTAGATTCCTGGTTAGCACACTCCCCCTCGGTTGGTTAACCCTACGAGTGGTCGGTCTCGCATTGTTAACATGGGGAGTCTCGTAGTTCCTTGGATTAAACCAACAATCCACGGCAAAGTGACCGACTTTGCCACAGCACCAACAGTCGAACCTGTTGTATCTCTTCCTAGGCTCCTGCCTTACCCTGGGAACGGTGGGTGCGGCTGGGGCCTTGGATCTGGAGGTGGAGACCTCATGGTGACAACAGTCACATGACTTTGTCACCTTCTGTATAACTGGTTTGGCCTTTGGTGCCTGCTTTCCATTATGGCCGCTAGAGAACGGACCATAATTTCCTATGTGGATTTCCTCATAAGGTGCCTTGAAGGCACTCTCACCAAAGTTCCGGGGGAAGTTCCAACCGTCATACCAGCTCTTAGGCTTTGCAACCGAGGGCCGGAAATGATGCCCAAATGTTGACTCAAAGTCATGTTGGTTGCACGGAAAGCCAGGCTTCCTGAACGCAACAGGACTAAGAGGAGCCTTCCCCTTTTCATCAGCAGAGGCCTTCTTGGCGGCCTTATTCTTCCTCTGGTTCTTGTTTCTCCTAGATGAAGAACCAGATGCCCCAGTATGCCCCAAGCCAGCTCCTTTGGCCTGAGCAGAGAAGGTGTCAACGACTGGAAGCACTTTTTTTGGCATAGAGAAGCTCTGTACGATCTTCCTTTCTGCCGCAAGTAGTTCTTCCAATTTGTTGACTTCCTCCTGCTTGAGATCAAGGAGCTTCAAGGACTCTGAGTGCTTTGAAGTTAGGTCAAGGTGCTCCTGTCTGAGAGAGATCAAGCTAGTGACCTCTTCCCTTAGGGATACACACTCACCCTTAAGGAATTTTACTTCCTTCTTCTCAGCCTTCAGTCTCTTGCGGCACTCGTCGAAAGTGTTGAGCAGAAGCTCATACTTTTCGAGGAGTTCAGCTTCGCGGGCCGAAGGGCCATCCTCAGGTTCATCATCCTGAGACTCAGGATCAGAGTCGGAGTCGGAGAGAGGGGTGTGAGCTTTTACCTTCCCAGTAAATGGGGGGCATTCTCCTTCTGAGTCCGAGCGACCCACCAGCCCGAAGTAGGCTTCCTCATCATCACTGGAGTCTGAGGAATCAGACTCACTTAGTGTCTTTGGTCTTCTAGCGATGTAGCTCCGCTCCTTCTTCTTATCTCTGGAGGATTTGAGCTCCTCTCCTTTCCCTTTATCTCTTTTGCTTTGATGGCAGTCGGCCACGACGTGACCTGGCTTATTGCATCCAAAGCAAATAATATCAGAAGAACGATGTTTGTTAGGTTTAGATGCATACCTGTCAGAAGAGTAGTTTTTCTTCTGATGTCTGGAAGAGGAGCCGTCTCTCTTTCTTTGATTCCTCATCTTGAGGAATTTCTTGAACTCTCGAGTGATGAGGGAGAAATCCTCTTCCGACAGTTTTGAGTTGGAGGAGCATGGATCGGAGTCCTCCTCTTCTTCCTTATTTCTGGCACGGTATGACACCGCACCCTTCCCTTTTCTGGAGTGACTGGCTTTTAGGGCCACAGTCTTTTCTTTTGCAGCAGCCTTCTCTGCTTCTTCCTCTGCCTTCCTGGTGTTCAGCTGAAGTTCATAGGACATCAGCTTCCCGAACAGGATTTGTGGATCAGTTTCTGCTAGTCTGCCAAACTCTCTGATGGCGCAGATCTTTGTGTCCCATTCCTTAGTAAGGGACCTAAGGAATTTGTCATTGAATTCACCATTGGTGAACACTCTTCCATAGCCCTTGAGGGCGTTGACAATCTTCAGGAAGTTCTCGTATGTGACTCCGATCTCTTCCTTAGGCCCTTGCCGGAAGGCCTCATACTTCTGGTTCAGGAGGGATCTCCGATCATCCCTTACTTCATCTGTGCCCTCCATTAGAATGATCAGACACTGCCATATCTCCTGAGCTGTCCTGCAGTTGCTGAAGTTTTGCATCATCGAGTCATCAACTGCACTGACCAGGATGTTTCTTGCCTTCATGTCAAGGCCCACTAGGACCATCTCATCCTTGTCCATTTCAGAGAGTGTCTTCGGCACTTTCTTGGTGGGATCAATGGTGGAGGCCTTAGTGGGGACATAAGGTCCCTCCAGCACGATCATGAACAGTCGAGGGTCCACAGCTTCCATGTAGAACCTGATTCTTTCCTTCCAGATAGGAAAGTTGAGTCTGTTGCACACTGGGATCTTGCCGGAGTACTTGAGCCCGTCCATAGTAGATGTATGTCTCCTTGTTGACACTAGTGGCAGGATTCACCTCAAGGTGTTAACCTTTTTGTTGAGTAACCTGGCTTTGATACCACTTGAAAGTCCACCTAGTGTCAGCTATGTGCACCTATGGGGGGGGGGAATAGGTGACGTGTGGTTCTTTTGCGGAATTTACGGATGTACCTGCACAATAAAAACAACAAGCACAGCACACAGAATACACAGCAAATTTATAGTGGTTCCCCGACTTGGGTTCATCCACTTTCCCCCTTCGACCTATCTCCCCAACAAGGGACGACTCGGTCACTTCTCCAACGGGATTGAAATCCAATCCCTTCACTAACGGAAGGAGCCCTTCCACACGTGAGAGTCAACACTCCCACAAAACGGGTTGCACCCAACCCTTACAACACGGAACAAAGGTTCCTATACAATAAAATAAATGTAGAATGTACACGTGATACAAACTTCTCTTGGAGACTACGGTGTTCCTCTTTGTTCGACGACGAGTTCTTGAAGTCGATGAAGAGTCTACGACCTTGGTCTCTCTTGGAGAGGATCTCCCGAAACCGGCGGCGGCAATCCGAGCGGCGGCTTGGTTCGGAGTTGGCGGCGACGAAGGTGCGCTGCTGCAGTGCTTTGAGATCCAAACTTCCTTGCGAAGCAAACTAGGTCTACCAACGGTCACTCTAGGATCGGTCGTCTCGATCGATTCGGACGGGGGAGTGTTTCCCGGTCAACAAATCGAGAGACAAGAGATCTCTGGATAGACGCGTGAGACGCAAGCTTTGCTAAGCTACTGTCGCCGGAGATCGGGAAGAAGAATGATCAGCGGCGGCGACGTACTATCCCGAGCGCGACGGCGGCGGAGAAGAGAAATCGCGATATTAGGGTTTCGTGCTCGGCTTCTTTCTCGGTGTCTATTCCGTTCAAAATACCCGAGTATAAATACTGTAGCTACAGCAAATTTGACCGTTGTGGGACCCACAAAAGAAATCCCCAAAATCCGGTTCAAACAAGTCCAGAAGCAGAATCCGGTCCAGCAGCATTCTGAGAAAACGCCAAGTCAAAATCGGCGAGAATCGCAGACGATTCTCGACGAATCGGCGAGAATCACCAAGTGATTCTCGACGATTCGTCGAGAATTGTTTGTGATTCTCGTCGAATCACTTGTCGATTCTCAACGAATTTTACTTTATACATGGGCTGCTTGACCACTGGTTCGGCGGGAATCACAAGTGATTCTCGCCGAATCTTACTTGGCACCATTTTGAGATGGCCAAAAGGAGTCGGCGAGAATCACTGATGATTCTCGTCGATTCGGCGAGAATCACCAAGTGATTCTCGCCGATTCGGCGAGAATCACTTGGTGATTCTCGCCGATTCGGCGAGAATCACTTGGTGATTCTCGTCGAATTTGCCTTGGACGATTTTTCGTCTTCCACCTAGGAGCTGCTCCTTGATCCTCCATGCTCCTTGTCTTCTCTTGCATATGAGCGGCCCTGTGCTTGAAAATAAGTGCACTCCAATAGAGAGAGTACACGTAGGCCAACACACTGATCTGCTCAACGAGGGATTACGTCGTGCAGACCCGTGTATATTGACCTACTGCACCCTGACATTGGTGTGCACTTAGCGTGGAAAAACTACAAGCACAACTAGAAAAAGTTTATCAAATACATAGTCTATTGACCTTAGCTTGTCCAGGGGCTTCTTCAAATCAGGTACATTGTGGATACAATACCCAACATCGACGAACATGACTTCTCAGCTCGACGAACTCTGGACCCAGGTCGACGAATTCTATTCTTTGGTCGACGATTTCTATGCAATTCCAGACATAGACTTTCCATCCCTCTGTCCTTATTTATTGCAATAATTCCTGAGTAATCAATGCTTTATATTCTCTGAATATTACCGTTAGAAGAAAGCATTGATTATGGTCTTCATTAGGATTAATTACTTGCCACTTTTCAATGGGACAGTTGGGGAAATCAATCAATGCAGATATTCTCCAGGCCGTCAGTAATCAATGGTGAAGAATTCAAAATTCAGAAGGAAGATTTCAAGGGAAATATAAAAGGATTTTTCTCTTCCTTCTTAAAAGGACAGAACAGCATGCAGAGCACAAGATACATAAGGGCAATACAACGGTAAAGAAATAAGAAGCCCTAAACCAGAGGAAGAACTGCATGCTGAAGAAGAAGAAGAAGAAGAACATCAATCAAAAATCAAGAGTTTTCTTCCTTCTTCATTCCAGGATTATTCAGAGCACAACAAATACTCTATCAGTCAAAGAAGTTCCTGGATTCATTCTAGTCAAGGCTGAAACATTGAAGACTTACTCACCCTGCAACAATGCTCAAGACCTCCTGATTTCCTTATTTCGGGGGGAGCTTTGTTAAAATCAAAGATCCACTAAAGTCTTCTCAGTTGTACTTGAGATAGAGAAGACAACATCACTCTCTCATCCCCCAATGTAAAAAGGGTTCTTTAACACCCTTTAAAAGTTATTCCTGGTTGCGAGTCACCTGATCAAAAGACTTGGGATTGGTTTTTGAGCACCTGACCAAAAGCTCATTGGTGGCAGTCACCTGATCAAAAACCTACTAGTTGATTCCTACCATGGTGGTAGAAGAGTGGATGTACCCAGGTTGGGGAACCACTATAAAATTCTTGTGTTATCTGGTTGTTATCTTTTCTTTTGTTCTTGCTGTACCTGTGATAGTTAGGTTGCTGTGTGTAACACCCTAAATTCCAGAATTGGGAAATTTTGGGTGACACGACCTGGGCCACGGGCGTGTCCCCGGGCGTGTCCTTCTCGGGTGAGCAGCTGGCGAGAATTCGACGAAAATCCGTTCGACGAAAGTTGAGGGCACACGCCCTCTGACACGGGCATGTCAGAGGCCATGTCCTCCTCTGGTCGACAAACTTCAGCGCAACGAAATTGATCTGGGGCGTGTCTAGTGCCGTGTATGGGCACACGGCCTGGGACACGGGCGTGTCACAGGCCGCGTCCTTTGCAGGATGAGCCCAGGGCATTTGAGGCCCAGTGAACATGGGCATGATATGGCTGTGTCTTGGAGTGCACGGCCTGTGAAACAGGGGTGTCACTGGCCGTGTCCCGATCGGGTTGATCTTGATTTTGTGCAGCCTGAAGTACACGGCCACAGATACGGGCGTGTCTGAAGGCGTGTCAGGTGACACGGCCCGTGACACGGGCGTGTCACATGGGCATGTACTGGCCTGGATAAGTCGGTTGAGCACCGCTTGGGGTATACGGCCCGTGACACGGGCGTGTCACAGGGCGTGTCAGGCAAAAAAATATGATTTTGTGACGAAATAATGGCCATACATTTCTTAAGATAAGATCCAAGGGCTGAGCTGCCTCCATGCTTCCTTAAGGCCGTGGATGAGAAGGGAAATCTCATTTGCATTTTGGCCTTCTCTTTCTACATTCCTAAAGCGAGAGATAGAGAGGAAGAAGGAGGAGGAGGAAGAGGAGCTGGTCACTGATGGTGCTGTAGAGTTCCGACGAGAAATCTGAGCCCAGCATTGCGGAGGAAAAGCCATTGCGGTTCTTTCCAGCCAGTTAGGAGCTCATGGCGCCGAAGCAATCTTCGAGGGTAACGACCTTTCTTTCTAGCAATGTGAAGGCTTCCTTTTTGGTATATGCATATGATTCCCCCACCAGAGGGTGGCTTGTTATGGGAGTCCCTTGGGTTAATTCATGGAATCCCCAATCATTTGGCATATAGATCTAGAAATGGAGTACGGAATAGGCATGTTGTGTGAAGCCCATCTGGACAGGTTGGTCTGGATTGGTGATGTTGCATATACGCACCAGAGGAGACTCCATGATAAACGTATAATTTAGGAGTCGATGGGTTGCAACTGTGAATGGAAGTAGCAGGAAGTACTGGGGTTGTAGCCCAGGAAAATACCCTTGTGATGCTTATGCTATTGGGTTATACCTGTGAAGGGGAGTAGCAGGAAGTACTGGATTGGAAGTCGAGGAAATACCCTTTATAATACTTGATGTTCATGGGTGGAACCTATGAAAGGGAGTAGCGGGAAGTGCTGGTATGGTAAGCCAGGAAAATACCCTTAACATTGTGATATTTGCGGGGTTGTACCTGTGAAGGGGAGTAGCAGGAAGTACTGGTGTGCCTAGGAAAGACCCTTTGATGTTGTGATATAAATGGGTGT
Source organism: Platanthera guangdongensis (assembly GCA_039583875.1). Lineage (NCBI taxonomy): Eukaryota > Viridiplantae > Streptophyta > Magnoliopsida > Asparagales > Orchidaceae > Platanthera > Platanthera guangdongensis. Next base: position 77,805,405 of record CM077164.1, on the reverse strand, counting down.
AATGGTAAGTACTGGTGCGCCCAAGAAAACACCCAGGCTTTAATGCCAAACAGGTAAGGTGAAATCGACCCGCGCCTTTATATAGCCGCAAGTACATTGTGCTCGGTGATTGCAAGGAGATTTGAGCAACGGGGGGTGGATGATCCGACCTGCGTTATGTCCGTCCGGCGTGAGACCAGAAAGTGTGGTCTGTTGGAGCGCATAGCGAGAGTCGTAGGCCTGCGTGCCATGACACAATGGGGGGCTACGGACCAATCTCGGTGCACTACGACTAAAACTCTGGCTGCACGTTATGTAGTAAAGCTCAATGTTTTACTGTTGGGTTGCGACCCGGATACAGTGGTGGGAAACTGGTTCACTGGTACACCAAGAATGTGCCCTGAGTACATGGATCGTCGGGCCGCATGGCTGACGGTTGTGATGAAATATATGTGCGTGAGAGCACATTGTATGAAATATATGTTTACCTGTGAAATGCTATGTCTGCAGGGAAGGAATACCACCGCCCCGGGAAAGGGGTGGGGTCATTATAATTTGGTCAGCTGAATGCTGACTGTTGCATGTTTGCCACCGTTGGGTGGATTGTCCCTGTACAGGTGCTCGAGAGCCAAGTGGGATGCATAAAGGCTGAAGTTCCTGCTGCTGCGGCTGCTACTGCTAGCCCTCAAATGCCAAGTGAAAATGTTGTGGTGTATTTATATGTGGCCGGCCTGTGCGCCAATGTTTGAGGCTACTGTTGTGAAAAGCTCTGTAAGGCCATAAGGTCAGTTGATTTTGTATTTGCTACTATTCCTATTTATATATAAAAGTGGATATTTTATATAGTGGACATTTCAGGGTGGAGTTCAAGTTTGGTGTTATAGGGTTCTGCTAGAATGCAATGTGTTAGGGTGCGCTACCTTTGTATCACTCCGTAACTTCATCGCCTGTTTTGTGGTATATGTTGTGGGGCCCCGGCTGGACCTTCTAGTATATACTATATGAACGGATGGGGTTGTTACACTGTGTCTGAGATAGTTGGTTTATATTTTGCTGAGTCTATGTTAGAATATATTATTTTAGGACTGATTTTTATTTACAGCAAAAAGATTTTAAGTTTTCAAGATACTCTATTCACCCCCCCCCCCCCCCGCCTCTAGGGTATATCAGATCTAACCCTAACTATCAATTGGTATCAAAGGAAGGTTACTTTGGTTGTACAAGCTAACCCTTGAACCAAAAGATCCTTTGTTAGATCTGATTTTTTTATTCTACTTATATTCACAGCATGGCACATAACAAGGATTATGCAAGCACCAGACCTCCAGTATGCAACTTAAATAAGTTTGCCATCTGGAAGGCGAGAATCAAATTATATATGAATTCAATTGATGAGGACATCTACAATTCTATCTTGACAGGTCCTCCTCAACCAACTGCATCCACATCAACTTCCAGCACTCATGTAGTTCCCCCACCTTAGTGGACTGATGCACAAAAGAAAGCCAAAGTGGCTGATGCGAAATCCATGAACATTCTGGCCCAAACAATGTCTGATGACATTTTCCAGAAAGTGGCTGAATTCACTTCAGCTAAGGCCATTTGGGAATCACTCAACCAAATGGTGGCTGGATCTACTGATGAATGGAAGGATATAAGATCAAATCTCATATCCCAGTATAAGAATTTCAAGAAAGATGAAGTAGAATCTGTAGTAGACATGTACAATAGGCTGAGCTCAATCATTAATGAGATGAAGACCTTGGATAAAGACATCACCCTCACTGAGTTGAATAAAAAATCCTCATATGCTTCTCAAGCTCAGGGGATTCAAGAATCTGGCCAATCAAGGAGGCAGGAGCCTAAATGAGATTTCCACAGAATCTCTATTATGAAAGCTCAAGTCCTATGAGCAGCTTATAAAATCCAGAGAAGTTGTTGAACAAAGAACTCCTCCACCAACAAGGAAGGAGCATAGCTTAGCATTCAAGGTTGTTAAAGAACTGAAGCCTCAATAGTGAATGAAGAGTTAATGAGTCTCCTAGCCAAAATATTTTACAAGATGGCAAGGAAAGACTTCAGGAGAAAATCATCCAGGCAGGATGATAAGCCAAGGTATGACAAAACCCCCAGTAAAGAGGTAGTTTGCTTTGGCTACAAGAAACCTGGACACTTCATCTCAGAGTATCCAGAGAATCAAAAGAAGTAAAGAAGAAGAGAGAAGGACACCAGAAGTCAACAAAGCTCAAGGCCTTCCTCCAGCAAATACAAGAAGAAGGAGAAGGGCTTTGTAGCTGAAAGCTGGAGTGAAACTGAGGATGAATCCACATCCTCAAGTTCCAGTGAAGAAGAAGAAGAGGCAAGGGCCAAGGAAGTCTGCCTCATGGCCATTGATGCCTCCAGAAGTCAATTAGAAGAAGAAGAATCTGACAATGAAGAAGCTTCAGAAACAGAAGCTGATCAGGTACTTTTATCTTTTGACTATAATTCTGATGCTTTCAAACTTGAATTTAAAACCATGTGTATTGATTTAATAAACTCTGAAAAGGAAATCAAAACACTTAGGGAAAGACTAGCTAATCAAGAAAATATGATTTCTGAAAACACGAGGTTAAATAATGAACTAAATCTTGCTAATGAACAAATTAACTCCTTAAAACCAGAGCTATGTGAGGCCAAACAACTTGAGGAATCTCTCAATGGGAGAAGCCTTAAGCTGATGGACATCACAAGCACAGTCAATGCCAGATTGAATGGCAAACTAGGCTTGGGTGCTTCATCAAGTTTACCCCCCATTCTCAAGAAGAATATATTAACAACCCCCATCAGATTTGTTTCTGCTAAGGATAAATGAGTAATAAACAACAAACAAATTACAGAAGATCTACCTAATCTTAAAAATCACAAAAACAGAAACCAGAAAACCTTAGATAAAAATAAAGTTCAGCAGATTTCATCGAACTCAGATCGACGAAATGTGGCCAGTTCATCGAATTCTAGTCGACAAACTCTGAATGCAAATCTATATAATAAGTATTCGTCTTATTGCGATCGACAAACTGTGTATGGTTCGTCGAGCAGAGATCGAAAAACTTGGGGCACAGAAAATGAACATGTTTATTCTCTGAGCAGAGATCGACGATCTCATCCCATTTCATCGAACTCTGGTTGACGAACTTACAAGTTTTCGTCAAACCCAGTCAGACTTAGTAAAAATCATAACTATAACAGCAACTTCAATCAATCAAGAAACCTTTCAACCCTCTTGCTAACTAGATAATTCCTCCTAGAAGATAGCACCCATTAGGCTATAAATCACAACCTGAATTTTCAGTAATATCTAGTTTTTCTTATCAACAATATAAAGGACCTAAGGTAACCTGGGTCAAGAACAACTAACTGTTTTCATTACAGGAAAAGGTTTGTCTAGTGGTTAATCAAAAATTTTACCTGGACAGTGGATGCTCTAAACATATGACTGGCAGCAAGGACAACTTAAGCAACTACAAGTCCAAGCTGGGACAAAAGGTTATCTTTGGTGATTCAAATTGGGGCCAGTCAGAGGGATTTGGAGAAGTAAAGATAGGAGCAGTCACTTTCAAGAAAGTGACATATGTAAGTGGACTCAAGCATAACCTCATCTCTATAAGCCAATTATGTGATAAAGGTTATCAGGTATACTTTAACTCTACATCCTGCATTATTTCTAATTAAGAAAAACAAAATGTTTTAATTGGAAATAGATAAGGAAACATATACTTAGTTGATTTTCTTTCTGCACCTTTAGACATCTGTTTGCTTAACATAGTTAGCAATCAAAATGATCTCTGGCATAAAAGACTAGGACATGTAAACATGAAAAATATTACTAGGCTATCTAAAGATAGCCTTGTAAGAGGCTTATCTTCTGGACCCTACAAGAAGGAAGGTCTTTGCTTTAAGTCAGTTAATAAAAGTGATTCACCTAGGATTCTGTACTTGCTCCACATGGGCCTATTTGGACTCATTACTGTACAAAGCCTAGGAGGGAAATCCTATAACCTACTTATTTTAGATGACTTCTCAAGATTCAATTGGGTGTTCTTTCTGAGATCTAAGTCAGATACATTCAAAGTTCTTACAGATTTTCTCAGGACCATACAGATTGAGTACTCTACTCATGTTGCATTGATCAGAAGTGATCATGGTACAAAGTTTGAGTCTCTTCTTATGCATCAGTTCTGTAAGAAGGAAGGTATCAGGCACTTCTTATCATCCCCTAGAACTCCCCAACATTATGGGGTAGCTGAAAGGAAGAATAGAACCCTAATTGAAGATGCAGGCACATTACTTGCAGATGCTTACTTGCCCCTATCCTTTTGGGCAGAGGCTGTAAGCACAACAAATTATGTACTGAATAGAAGTTTGATACATAAACTTAAGAATAGGACTCCCTATGAATTACTTAAAGGGAAGAAACCTAAAATCACTTATTTTAAATTATTTGGGCGTATATGTTACATACATAATAATGACAAGAAATATATTAGAAAGTTTGAAGCAAAGGCTGAAGAGGAAATTTTTCTAGGATATTCCCAAGTAAGCAAAGCTTATATTGTGTTTAACAAATCCTCTTTAAAAATTAAAGAATCAATTCATGTTACTTTTGATGAAACTAACATGTCTTATAAGGAGAAAGAGATTTCTACCAATAGCACCTTTCAGGTACCTCACTTGTATGAGAAATTGGGTGAATTAAACCTTCCATAAGAGGCTATAACACCCTCTCTGCCACAAGCTGAAGAAGAAGGCGAAGTAGAAAGCACAGAGATGGCTGAACTTCATCCAACAGCAGACATAATTCCACCAGAGGAATTAGTTACAAATGTTGTTGCTAAACCAACTCCACCCACTGACCTTGTCATACTATGGGATCATCCAAGATCCCAAGTGATTGGAGACATATCAGCAGGTGTATAGACAAGGCATTAACTCAACCAAGATGTGATGCATGCTTGTTTTCTCTCTCAAGTTGAACATCAATCCACAAAAGATGCTGAGCAAGATCACCACTAGATCATTGCAATGCAAGAGGAACTCAACCAAATTGAGAGATGTAGAGTTTGGGATTTAGTTCCAAGACCCAAAGACTACGAAGTCATTGGAACTAAATGGGTATACAGAAACAAACTAGATGCCCATGGTGCAATTATGAGGAACAAGGCTAGGCTTGTTGCTCAATGATATAGACAAGAAGAAGGCATAGACTATGATCAAACCTTTGTACCAGTTGCACGGTTAGAAGCAATCAGAATCTTCCTTGCCTATGCTACATACAAGAAGTTCAAAGTTTATCAGATGGATGTCAAGAGTGCCTTCCTAAATGGAGTACTGAAAGAAGAGGTTTATGTTGAACAACCTCCAGGTTTTATCTCTCCAACCCATCCCTCTTATGTTTTTAGATTGTATAAAGCTCTTTATGGTTTAAAGCAAGCTCCAAGAGCTTGGTATGAGACCTTAGCTAGCTTTCTGATAGAGCATAAATTCACTAGAGGCATAGTAGATAAAATATTATTCACTAGGCACCATAAGGATAAAATTTTGTTAGTACAAGTCTATGTAGATGACATTATATTTGGGTCTTCTAATTCCAAACTATGCAAGAGATTTTCTGACCTCATGCATTCTAAGTTTGAAATGAGTAGCATGGGTGAGCTCTCCTACTTCCTTGGTCTCCAAGTGAAGCAGCTACCTGATGGCATCTTCATCGCCCAGGCTAAATATGCTAAAGAGCTTATTAAAAAGTTTGGGATGGTTGATGCCTCAGCAAAGAAAACACCTATGGTCATTAATGCTGTAATAGACACTGATGAACATGGGAAACCAGTTGAATAGAAATTATATAGAGGCATTGTTGGGTCCCTATTATATCTTACAGCTAGCAGACCTGATATAATGTTTGTCACATGTCTTTGTGCTAGGTTCCAAGTGAATCCTAAAGAATCTCATCTAGTTGTTTTAAAAAGAATTTTGAGATATATAAAGAGTTGTCCTAGTCTAGGTCTCTGGTATCCTACTGAGTCAGAGTTTGAGTTAACTGGATACTCGGATGCTGACTTTGCTGGATGCAGGGTAGACAGGAAAAGTACCACATGGACTTGTCACTTCCTTGGTATGAGATTGGTGTCTTGGTTCTATAAGAAATAATCATTTGTGTCTACATCAACTGCTGAAGCAGAATACATTGTAGGTGGCAGTTGCTGTTCCCAGATGTTGTGGATTCAAAACAAACTCCTATACTATGGGTTCAACTTAAATAATTCAACTCGCTTATGTGATAACACAAGTGTTATATCCATAGCACAAAATCCAGTCCATCACAGTAGGACTAAACATATAGACATTAGGCATCATTTCATTAAAGAGTGTGTAGACAAAAATAAAATTAAACTTGTCTATATCTACACTGATTTACAAAGAGTAGATATTTTCACCAAACCCTTGGATGAAAGAAATCACTTGTTCTTTATAAATCAGCTTAGAATGGTCAATTGAGAAGTTTTAGTTTAATTTTTGTCTGCACTCGACGAATTTTTCAAAGTTCGTCGAATGGAGTTCGACGAACTGGGAAACGTTCTTGAGATATTCATCGAACAGAGATTGACGAACTCTCTGTGCGTGAAGTTATTTTCATCGAACGGAGATCGACGAATTTTCTTCAGAAAATTTTCGTCGAACAGAGCTCGACGAAATTTCTTCAACTCTTCAGACTGAGCTCGACGAATTATTTAACCACAAATTATTTCTTCGACCTCAGATCGAAGAATTATTTTATTTTTCATGGAATGGAGTTTGTCGATTCATATTCTAGAAAATCTTATATCTAGGTTTTCTTTAACCTCCATCCCGTGCTTTCAGCTCCATTGCACTTGATCTTTGTTTTTCTCTTGCAGGTGAACTAATGGTGATTCCAGCAGGCACTCTCGCAGCGATGAAATTCGACACTGGATTTGATGTAGATTTGAATCTTTTCAACACTCAGACCTTATATTCCTGAATATCTTGTAATTGCTTGAATATCAGCAGTTAAAGAACTTGATGAACACCGGGATCAAGCTTGCCACTGCCAAAATCAGGGAATGGGTATACACCTCCTCTACCACAGATGAGAATACCATGACCGGCACAATATTGGGTACTGCAGTCTCTCTTACCCCCGTCGTACTAACAGAGATTTTTGAATTAGTAAATGGTGAAGAGGAACTTGAAATTGATAATGAAGAATTTACTGAAATGATGAATAAGATGGGTTATTCTGGAGAAACCACAAATAAATTGCTGAAAAAACACATATCTGCTGCGTACAAATTTCTAGCAAATTTTGTGGTGAAAGTACTACTGGGCAAGCACACTGCCCATGATTATATAACCAGGCATCAGTTCCTAGTCATCCCGACCATATTCATCAATGCCTCCAAGAGGCTCACCTGTGCCCTCTTTGGCAGGTGGGAGAGGAATATAACCAAGCCCTCCAAGGCTTCTCCTCTACCTTAAGACCTTCTGAGAGTACCAGGGTTGATCCAGCCACTTCCCACCCTACTTAAGTTATCCCTTCTCCATCTCCATCACCTCATACCATCCAAACTCATCCTTATATGGCACACCAACTCCCCTCCACAGTCCATACCACAGTCCACACTCCCACACCTCCATCATCCCCAATACATACATCCCCAATCATATTCACTTTCATACATCCCCTTCCTCCCAACATGGTACACCAACTACATCGCCACCTTCATCTCCCTTACCTCACCATCTGGACACCATCCCCCTCTTAAATCACCCTTCATCCCTCCTCCATACCTCTCCTTCTCCAGATGTACACATGCAGGATTCTCTATCATCTCCTCCACCATCAACTACCATCCCCACTTTTGTCTCCACTGAGACCCCTCCTTCATTCCTTACACTAGACCCCTCCATCATTCCTCCTCTGATATCTCTTCTCACTCCCCTCCTCAAAACTCTTATAACAGAGTCTATCTCACCTCTTACTACCTCCATATCCTCTCTTGAGGACAAAATATCTACCCTCTCTGCTACTCCTTCTTCAGCTAGGGGTCTGGCTTCAGTACCCACTGAAACCAAGCAGGGGGAGATACTTTATTAAGAAGCAGCAACATCAACAGCAGCATCAGAAATAGCAGTAGCAGCAACAGAAGAAGTAGCAACAACAGCAGCAGTAGTAGACACAACAGTAGTAGCAGCAGCAGAAGCAACAGCAGATGCAGATGCTGATAAAGATTTATTTGATTTAATTCATTTTATTGAGTCTGATATGGATCTGGATGAGCAAGTCCCAGAGGAAATAACAACTGATGGTGATTACATTATAAATTTCACAGTTGATCTGATGAATTTGTTGAAAGTTTTTGATACAGTTTATTTGAGTGAACTTCCAGAGTATAGTACAAAGCCATCCTTAGCTATCGTCCCTTATACCTCTCCAATAAGCCCCAAGGTTGTCAATCAACTAAAGGCTAGTTTTGCTATAACTGAGGTTCCAGCTATTCCATCTCCACCAAAAGCTGCTTCCCCCATTATTTCATCCCCTCCAAAAGTTATTTCTGCTCCAACATTTGTAATGGATGACTCTCCAATGCCTGAACTTGATGCATTGGGAATGGATGATATAGAAGAAGAAAATAGAATAATTGCTGAAAGCACTGTTATGTATAGCCCTCCTGCTCCAGCTCTAGCTCCTCTTCCAGCTTCCTCCCAGGCAGAGAAACCCTTGATATCTGTTGAGGCCCTAAACGTGATTAATGAACTATATGAAAATCCTTAAGATTCTTCTTCTGATGATGATGATGATGAAGAGGACTCTAATGATGTCCAAATACAGGAAGGAGGAACTCAATAGGTTTGCTAAAGCTAATAAATTTTTTAATGTTGATGATTATATGAAACTGCATCCAGAAGCTGTAGTGCCAAAGGCTACCTCCCTCAATATCATTGAAGCTGCTGACATGACAATGACAAGAACTCAAGCAGTAAACCCAAATAGGGAAATCATATTTACACAGCCTGGTGACAAAGCTAAGGAGGTTAAGCCAAAGGAGCCCAAGAAGAAGAAATAAATTTTGAACTGTCTTCAAACTTTCTGTTATCTTTAAAACTATTTGTTTATGTTTCTGATACAAAGGTTACTGTGTATATATATCTGCTGCGCATTTAAGTTTTTCCTGCCAGATATATGTTTTCTTGCTTTTAAAATTTGTGTCTGTAATTAGTGACCTTACCCAAATAGGGGGAGATTGTTGGATCCCTAGTTGGATCCCTAGTTGGATTTGGTCTAGGTTCACTAAATTAGGATGTTTGACCCAACATGTATAGCTAGGGTCATGTATGAGCCCTAGAGTATAGGCCATGTCCTTAGAATCAACACTGCATGGACCAGCCATCAACAGACTACAAAAGACTCAAACTTAGAGAAATTTCAAAGACTCAGAAAATGAGTTCGACGTTCGTCTAACTCAGGTTGACGAAAGTCGTGCTCAGCTCAACGAACTCAGAGACAATTCTTTGATTTGAGCTCGACGAACTTGGTACTCAGGTCGACGATTTATGGACACTATACTTCAACATTCCAAGCCAGAATTCCTTTCTCTGAACTCCAGTCGACGAACTTAGTTCTCAGGTCGACGAACTCAGTTCTTAGGTCGACAATTTCTGGGTACTCTACTTCAACATTTTATTCCAGAAACATCTAAATATTGTAAGTCCAGAATCATACTCCAGTCGACGAATTCTTCTTCTCAGCTCGACGAACTTAGACCACATTCTCTGCAAGCCTTATCAAGTAGCAGGTAGAAGTTCTTAGCTCGACGAAACTAGTTCTCAGGTCGACGAACCTAGTTCTCAGGTCGACGATTTTTGGACACTTTACTTCAACATTCTTAAGTCCAAGAAACATCTCACTGAACTCCAGTCGATGAAGTTAGAATCTCAGCTCAACGATCTTGATGCACAGAATTGGCAAAGTTCCAGAGAAAGCAGTTAACTGTTCTTAGTTCGAAGATCTTGGATCTCAGCTCGACGAACAACAATTATCTGATCGACAAACATGACTTCTCATCTCAACAAACTTTAGACCCAGGTCGTCGAATTTTGTTCTTTGGTCGACGATTTCTGTATAGTTCTAGATATAGACTTTCCCTCCCTCTGTCCTTATTTATTGCAATAATTTCTCAGTAATCAATGATTTATATTCTCTGAATATTACCGTTAGAAGCAAGCATTGATTATGGTCTTCATCATGATTAATTACTTCCCACTTTTCAATGGGACAGTTGGGGAAATCAATCGATGTAGATATTCTCCAGGCCGTCAGTAATCAATGATGAAGTATTCAAAATTCAGAAGTTATATTTCATGGGAAATATAAAATGATTTTTCTCTTCCTTCTCAAAATGATAGAACAACACGCAGAGCACAAGATACACAAGTGCAATATAACAGTAAAGAAATTAGAAGCCCTAGACCAGAGGAAGAACAGCAAGCTGAAGAAGAAGAAGAACATCAATCAAAAATCAAGAGTCTTCTTCCTTCTTCATTCCAGGATTCTTTAGAGGACAACAAATTCTCTATCAGTCAAAGAAGTTCTGGATACATTCTGGTCAAGGCTAAAACATTGAAGACCTACTCACCCTGCAACAAAGCTCACTACTTCCTTATTTCCTTATCTCAGGGGTAGCTTTGTTAAAATCAAAGATCCACTAAAGTCTTCTCAGTTATATTTGAGATAGAGAAGACAACATCACTCTCTCATCCCCCACTGTAAAAAGGGTTCTTTAACTCCCTTCAAAAGTTATTCCTGGTTGTAAGTCACCTAATCAAAATACTTTGGATTGGTTTTTGAGCACCTGACTAAAAGCTCATTGGTGGCAGTCACCTGATCAAAAACCTGCTAGTGGATTCCTAGCAGGGTGGTAGAAGAGTGGATGTACCTAGGTTGGGGAACCACTATAAAATTCTTGTGTTGTCTGGTTGATATCTTTTATTTTGTTCTTGTTGGGCCTATGATAGTTAGATTGTTATGTCTGAGATAGTTAGTGTAACACCCTGAAGTCAAGAGGGTCATTTTGAGCAAAATTGGGTTCAGGCTTGGGTGACACGGCCTGGGACACGGGCGTGTCCCAGGGCGTGTCAGTTGACACGGCCTGCGACACGGGCGTGTCGCAGGGCGTGTCGGGTTGTGTCGACGATCGGGCCTCGGTGTCGACGAGTTTTGCGTGACATCGTCGAGAATGGGGCACACGGCCCAGGACACGGCCGTGTCGGATGCCGTGTCGTTTGTTCGGCGAGTATTCTCGACGATCGTCGAGTATCGGGTTTCCCGTGAGGACACGGCCTGTGACACGGGCGTGTCACAGGGCGTGTCAGTGGGCGTCGAACTCAGCTCGATTTCTCGGGTTGGGGCGTGTTTGAGGAACACGGGCGTGTCCTGGTGCACACGGCCATGAACACGGGCGTGTGCCAAGCCGTGTGCCAGGCCGTGTGACGTCTCGGGTTGGATTTGGGATTATTTTCCTTGAGGCACACGGCCTCAGACACGGGCGTGTCTGAGGGCGTGTCGGGTACACGGCCGTGACACGGGCGTGTCACACGGGCGTGTACTGGTTGGATTGAGTCGGTTGTCTGCCGCTTAGGGGGACACGGCCTGTGACACGGGCGTGTCACAGGGCGTGTCAGGCCGTGTTTTAGCTTTTCTGGCCAGATCTGAGCCGTTTGTTTCCCTCTTCCTGGATCCAGTGGCTGGGCTTTGTCCAGGTGTCTAGAAGGCCGAGATTTGGAGGATAAATCCTCTTATTCTCTTCTTCTTCTTCATTTCCATTCCAAGGGAGAGAGAAGAAAGGCTAAGGCAAGAGGGAAGGGAGGAGATTTCCAGCTGCTGTAGGAGCTGCGGAGAGCGGATCGAAGATCCGAGAACGGATTCGTGAAGGCAGAGCCGAGGCGGTGATTTCCATCCGGCTACTTCATGGCGCCGAAGCGATCTTCAAGGGTAACGATCTCCTTCTTGGACATCGAAGTCCTTTCTCTATACATGTGCTTGGAATCCTCCACCAAGAGGTGGATCGCGGAAGTGATTCCTTTGTTGAGTCTGCATCTAGAGCCGGAATTAGGAAGTACGGCGTAGGTATGCTGTGTGAAGCCCATCTGGACCGGTAGTCTGGATTGGTGATGTTCATGGGTAAACCGGAGAAGACTCCGTGGCTTTGATGATGTGCAAAATGGATTTTTGTTGTGATGAATGTATGGATGTACTGCTTGTGAGGAGGCTTTGGTGAAGCTCCTGGTTATGAGATGATCAATTGGTAGCACGCCTGGGGAGCGCGTGATAAACCCGGCCTGTTACACCACTAGGGTGGGTTGATCTAGTTAAGGAAGGGATCGATGGGCGGCAATGCTAGGGGAGCCGAGTTAAACCCGGGTTGCTGCACCACATGGTGTGGGTCGATCGGATTAGGAGGGGGACCGATGGGTAGACATTGCCTGGGGAGCTTAGATAAACCCGGCTTGCTACACCACGGAGTGTGGGTCGGTCTGCTCTGTTTGTGATGCTGTGAGGATGGACCTCTGAGTGGCTTGGGCGGGATGTCGCCAGCCTGCGAGCTGGTGGACTAGGGCCGGTCAACCAACAAGTTAAAGCCTCGAGAGACAGCGGTGTACGACGGTGGATTCCGGTACGCCAAGAAGGTGCCCTGAGTGCACGGAACGTTGGTGGACTCCAGCGTTTGTGATGTGATGTGTTTGTTAGGTAGTGATAAAGCGAATGATCCTATGATATAATTTGGTGATGTTTGCTGATGCTTGATGAAAAAGGAAGCACCGTATACAGGGAAGGAACCACTACCCCGGGTAGGGGGTAGGGTCGTTATAATGGGTCAGCAATGCTGACCGTTACCTTGTTTTCTGTGTTGCTTTGGATGATGGAATTACAGGTGCTGTGGCTGGACTAGAATAAGTGGATTGGCTAGCCTGGTGCTCTTAGTCCTTGAAGGCTATGTGAAGAGCAGTGTTTGGATTTCATGTGTGGCCGGCCTGCGTGCCGATGTACGAAATTGTTGTTATGTCAAGAGAAACTTGTAAGGCCATAAGGCCAGGGTGTGTGAGTTGTATACATTCCTGGTGTTGTTCTATATAAATGTGGTATTTATATGTGGGTGGACATTCTGGTTTGAGTTCATGCTAACAAGAAAAATGCTGCGCTAGAATGGAATGAGTTAAGGACACGAGTAGAGTTTGATTACCACACGTGACTCCTTTGCTTGTCTGTGCTATATGGCGTGGGGCCCCGGCCGGACCCACCGTTATATGTCATGTGACAGGTGGGGGCGTTACAAAGTGGTATCAGAGCCAGGTTGAGATTGTTTGGGAGGAGAGAACATAAATGAACTCATGAATGTCCACTAGGAATGTATGTCATGCACATGATGTGCGTGCGTGTGTAGGCAATGTACCAGTACCGTTATGATTTGGAAGAATTTAATGGTGTTCTGTAGGTGACGAGGGATGGAGCTGGGTCGTCTGAGCCTCAGCGGTCGGATGAAAGTGCAGCACCCGTGGAAGCGCCGATGCCTCCCTCGGCAGAGGCCATACGGGTGGTCGCGGAGACAGTGCTTGCAGTGTTACAAGCACACCCAACTGGACAGGCAATATCTGGTGGAAGGCAAGAGCATGCTGCCGAGGTGGTGGAAGCGCAAGCAAGTGACGACGCATTGTCACGTTTTATGCACTTTCACCCACCTACGTTTGGTGGAGCGCTTTCACCAACGCAGGCAGAAGATTGGTTGGCAAGAGTAAAAAGGATCCTAACCGCAATCAGGACGGTCGAAGAACAGAAAGTGATGTTGGCCACGTTTCTGTTGGAAGGAGATGCGAGATTGTGGTGGGATGAAATTGAAGTGCACCACTTGGCAGGTCGAGGTTTAATGGAGATTTCGATGGATGAATTCTCCCAAATATTTTTAGCCAAGTATGTGCCAGTGTCGCAGAGGATTGCGATGGAAAATGAGTTTCTCCGCTTGGTGCAGGGTGAGCAAGATATTGATACCTACCTGCATGAGTTTACAAGATTGGGGCGATATGCGGGATCGACCTTTGCGGAGGAAGCGCGAAAGACAAATCGGTTTTATGGAGGATTGCGGGATGAATTGAGGTTGGCACTTCCGAGTTCGGTGAGCCAAGGCTTTCAGGCGTTAGTCGATACAGCTCGTGCGTTGGAGAAGGATATGAAGCGAGTACATGAGAATAAGAAACTGGCAAGGGAAAAGTCTGAGTTGAAAGAATCGGAGTTTCGACGACAAGAAAAGAAAAGATTTAGACCGGTGGACTCAGCGCCGTTGACTGTTTCGTCGCCCCCGACGTATGGACCAGGACGTGTGGATACACGTATATGCTATAAGTGTGGGCAGCCAGGACACATCGCAAAATTCTGTTGGAATGTCCCTCCAGGGAGTGAGAAAAAGACAGGTGCGTCATATGAAGAAAAAGGGAAAGCAGTGGCCGAGTCATCTGCACCCCGGACGCAACCTAGATTGCATGCGATGGAAGTACAGGAGCCGCAAAGTTCAGTTGGTGACATTTGGCCTCGAGCGGTTTATTTATCATTAAATCGTGAATTTCAAAATCGCGAGGCTAAGCAGAAGTGAGCGGTGATGTGAATGATTTCAATGTTAAGTTGTGTATGTAACTATGTGTTGCTATCAAGTGTGATGACTAATAGCTGATGTGCTTCACTTTTGGTTGAACTGGCTGGTTGATGGACATGATGTTGATGTATCACTGTAATAATGTTTTGATATCTATAGTTGTCGAGCTCTTGTGCTTGTGCTGGAATCCATCAATTCGGTTATTTTGTTTTGAGGTTGTATGTGGCTGCATGTGCACAAGTGGAAGTTAGGGATGTTTGTTGTGTTGTCTGTTTGGTAGTGTGTGCGGAGAATTGCGGTGTACGCTTTGGTGATGATTGTGCCTAATTGGCTATTTGAAGTCAAATTTCGAGGACGAAATTATTTGAAGGGGGGGAGGATTGTAACACCCTGAAGTCAAGAGGGTCATTTTGAGCAAAATTGGGTTCAGGCTTGGGTGACACGGCCTGGGACACGGGCGTGTCCCAGGGCGTGTCAGTTGACACGGCCTGCGACACGGGCGTGTCGCAGGGCGTGTCGGGTTGTGTCGACGATCGGGCCTCGGTGTCGACGAGTTTTGCGTGACATCGTCGAGAATGGGGCACACGGCCCAGGACACGGCCGTGTCGGATGCCGTGTCGTTTGTTCGGCGAGTATTCTCGACGATCGTCGAGTATCGGGTTTCCCGTGAGGACACGGCCTGTGACACGGGCGTGTCACAGGGCGTGTCAGTGGGCGTCGAACTCAGCTCGATGTCTCAGGTTGGGGCGTGTTTGAGGAACACGGGCGTGTCCTGGTGCACACGGCCATGAACACGGGCGTGTGCCAAGCCGTGTGCCAGGCCGTGTGATGTCTCGGGTTGGATTTGGGATTATTTTCGTTGAGGCACACGGCCTCAGACACGGGCGTGTCTGAGGGCGTGTCGGGTACACGGCCGTGACACGAGCGTGTCACACGGGCGTGTACTGGTTGGATTGAGTCGGTGGTCTGCCGCTTAGGGGGACACGGCCTGTGACACGGGCATGTCACAGGGCGTGTCAGGCCGTGTTTTAGCTTTTCTGGCCAGATCTGAGCCGTTTGTTTCCCTCTTCCTGGATCCAGTGGCTGGGCTTTGTCCAGGTGTCTAGAAGGCCGAGATTTGGAGGATAAATCCTCTTATTCTCTTCTTCTTCTTCTTCATTTCCATTCCAAGGGAGAGAGAAGAAAGGCTAAGGCAAGAGGGAAGGGAGGAGATTTCCAGCTGCTGTAGGAGCTGCGGAGAGCGGATCGAAGATCCGAGAACGGATTCGTGAAGGCAGAGCCGAGGCGGTGATTTCCATCCGGCTACTTCATGGCGCCGAAGCGATCTTCAAGGGTAACGATCTTCTTCTTGGACATCGAAGTCCTTTCTCTATACATGTGCTTGGAATCCTCCACCAAGAGGTGGATCGCGGAAGTGATTCCTTTGTTGAGTCTGCATCTAGAGCCGGAATTAGGAAGTACGGCGTAGGCATGCTGTGTGAAGCCCATCTGGACCGGTAGTCTGGATTGGTGATGTTCATGGGTAAACCGGAGAAGACTCCGTGGCTTTGATGATGTGCAAAATGGATTTTTGTTGTGATGAATGTATGGATGTACTGCTTGTGAGGAGGCTTTGGTGAAGCTCCTGGTTATGAGATAATCAATTGGTAGCACGCCTGGGGAGCGCGTGATAAACCCGGCCTGTTACACCACTAGGGTGGGTTGATCTAGTTAAGGAAGGGATCGATGGGCGGCAATGCTAGGGGAGCCGAGTTAAACCCGGGTTGCTGCACCACATGGTGTGGGTCGATCGGATTAGGAGGGGGACCGATGGGTAGACATTGCCTGGGGAGCTTAGATAAACCCGGCTTGCTACACCACGGAGTGTGGGTCGGTCTGCTCTGTTTGTGATGCTGTGAGGATGGACCTCTGAGTGGCTTGGGCGGGATGTCGCCAGCCTGCGAGCTGGTGGACTAGGGCCGGTCAACCAACAAGTTAAAGCCTCGAGAGACAGCGGTGTACGACGGTGGATTCCGGTACGCCAAGAAGGTGCCCTGAGTGCACGGAACGTTGGTGGACTCCAGCGTTTGTGATGTGATGTGTTTGTTAGGTAGTGATAAAGCGAATGATCCTATGATATAATTTGGTGATGTTTGCTGATGCTTGATGAAAAAGGAAGCACCGTATACAGGGAAGGAACCACTACCCCGGGTAGGGGGTAGGGTCGTTATAATGGGTCAGCAATGCTGACCGTTACCTTGTTTTCTGTGTTGCTTTGGATGATGGAATTACAGGTGCTGTGGCTGGACTAGAATAAGTGGATTGGCTAGCCTGGTGCTCTTAGTCCTTGAAGGCTATGTGAAGAGCAGTGTTTGGATTTCATGTGTGGCCGGCCTGCGTGCCGATGTACGAAATTGTTGTTATGTCAAGAGAAACTTGTAAGGCCATAAGGCCAGGGTGTGTGAGTTGTATACATTCCTGGTGTTGTTCTATATAAATGTGGTATTTATATGTGGGTGGACATTCTGGTTTGAGTTCATGCTAACAAGAAAAATGCTGCGCTAGAATGGAATGAGTTAAGGACACGAGTAGAGTTTGATTACCACACGTGACTCCTTTGCTTGTCTGTGCTATATGGCGTGGGGCCCCGGCCGGACCCACCGTTATATGTCATGTGACAGGTGGGGGCGTTACAAAGTGGTATCAGAGCCAGGTTGAGATTGTTTGGGAGGAGAGAACATAAATGAACTCATGAATGTCCACTAGGAATGTATGTCATGCACATGATGTGCGTGCGTGTGTAGGCAATGTACCAGTACCGTTATGATTTGGAAGAATTTAATGGTGTTCTGTAGGTGACGAGGGATGGAGCTGGGCCGTCTGAGCCTCAGCGGTCGGATGAAAGTGCAGCACCCGTGGAAGCGCCGATGCCTCCCTCGGCAGAGGCCATACGGGTGGTCGCGGAGACAGTGCTTGCAGTGTTACAAGCACACCCAACTGGACAGGCAAGATCTGGTGGAAGGCAAGAGCATGCTGCCGAGGTGGTGGAAGCGCAAGCAAGTGACGACGCATTGTCACGTTTTATGCACTTTCACCCACCTACGTTTGGTGGAGCGCTTTCACCAACGCAGGCAGAAGATTGGTTGGCAAGAGTAAAAAGGATCCTAACCGCAATCAGGACGGTCGAAGAACAGAAAGTGATGTTGGCCACGTTTCTGTTGGAAGGAGATGCGAGATTGTGGTGGGATGAAATTGAAGTGCACCACTTGGCAGGTCGAGGTTTAATGGAGATTTCGATGGATGAATTCTCCCAAATATTTTTAGCCAAGTATGTGCCAGTGTCGCAGAGGATTGCGATGGAAAATGAGTTTCTCCGCTTGGTGCAGGGTGAGCAAGATATTGATACCTACCTGCATGAGTTTACAAGATTGGGGCGATATGCGGGATCGACCTTTGCGGAGGAAGCGCGAAAGACAAATCGGTTTTATGGAGGATTGCGGGATGAATTGAGGTTGGCACTTCCGAGTTCGGTGAGCCAAGGCTTTCAGGCGTTAGTCGATACAGCTCGTGCGTTGGAGAAGGATATGAAGCGAGTACATGAGAATAAGAAACTGGCAAGGGAAAAGTCTGAGTTGAAAGAATCGGAGTTTCGACGACAAGAAAAGAAAAGATTTAGACCGGTGGACTCAGCGCCGTTGACTGTTTCGTCGCCCCCGACGTATGGACCAGGACGTGTGGATACACGTATATGCTATAAGTGTGGGCAGCCAGGACACATCGCAAAATTCTGTTGGAATGTCCCTCCAGGGAGTGAGAAAAAGACAGGTGCGTCATATGAAGAAAAAGGGAAAGCAGTGGCCGAGTCATCTGCACCCCGGACGCAACCTAGATTGCATGCGATGGAAGTACAGGAGCCGCAAAGTTCAGTTGGTGACATTTGGCCTCGAGCGGTTCATTTATCATTAAATCGTGAATTTCAAAATCGCGAGGCTAAGCAGAAGTGAGCGGTGATGTGAATGATTTCAATGTTAAGTTGTGTATGTAACTATGTGTTGCTATCAAGTGTGATGACTAATAGCTGATGTGCTTCACTTTTGGTTGAACTGGCTGGTTGATGGACATGATGTTGATGTATCACTGTAATAATGTTTTGATATCTATAGTTGTCGAGCTCTTGTGCTTGTGCTGGAATCCATCAATTCGGTTATTTTGTTTTGAGGTTGTATGTGGCTGCATGTGCACAAGTGGAAGTTAGGGATGTTTGTTGTGTTGTCTGTTTGGTAGTGTGTGCGGAGAATTGCGGTGTACGCTTTGGTGATGATTGTGCCTAATTGGCTATTTGAAGTCAAATTTCGAGGACGAAATTATTTGAAGGGGGGGAGGATTGTAACACCCTGAAGTCAAGAGGGTCATTTTGAGCAAAATTGGGTTCAGGCTTGGGTGACACGGCCTGGGACACGGGCGTGTCCCAGGGCGTGTCAGTTGACACGGCCTGCGACACGGGCGTGTCGCAGGGCGTGTCGGGTTGTGTCGACGATCGGGCCTCGGTGTCGACGAGTTTTGCGTGACATCGTCGAGAATGGGGCACACGGCCCAGGACACGGCCGTGTCGGATGCCGTGTCGTTTGTTCGGCGAGTATTCTCGACGATCGTCGAGTATCGGGTTTCCCGTGAGGACACGGCCTGTGACACGGGCGTGTCACAGGGCGTGTCAGTGGGCGTCGAACTCAGCTCGATGTCTCGGGTTGGGCGTGTTTGAGGAACACGGGCGTGTCCTGGTGCACACGGCCATGAACACGGGCGTGTGCCAAGCCGTGTGCCAGGCCGTGTGATGTCTCGGGTTGGATTTGGGATTATTTTCCTTGAGGCACACGGCCTCAGACACGGGCGTGTCTGAGGGCGTGTCGGGTACACGGCCGTGACACGAGCGTGTCACACGGGCGTGTACTGGTTGGATTGAGTCGGTTGTCTGCCGCTTAGGGGGACACGGCCTGTGACACGGGCGTGTCACAGGGCGTGTCAGGCCGTGTTTTAGCTTTTCTGGCCAGATCTGAGCCGTTTGTTTCCCTCTTCCTGGATCCAGTGGCTGGGCTTTGTCCAGGTGTCTAGAAGGCCGAGATTTGGAGGATAAATCCTCTTATTCTCTTCTTCTTCTTCTTCATTTCCATTCCAAGGGAGAGAGAAGAAAGGCTAAGGCAAGAGGGAAGGGAGGAGATTTCCAGCTGCTGTAGGAGCTGCGGAGAGCGGATCGAAGATCCGAGAACGGATTCGTGAAGGCAGAGCCGAGGCGGTGATTTCCATCCGGCTACTTCATGGCGCCGAAGCGATCTTCAAGGGTAACGATCTCCTTCTTGGACATCGAAGTCCTTTCTCTATACATGTGCTTGGAATCCTCCACCAAGAGGTGGATCGCGGAAGTGATTCCTTTGTTGAGTCTGCATCTAGAGCCGGAATTAGGAAGTACGGCGTAGGCATGCTGTGTGAAGCCCATCTGGACCGGTAGTCTGGATTGGTGATGTTCATGGGTAAACCGGAGAAGACTCCGTGGCTTTGATGATGTGCAAAATGGATTTTTGTTGTGATGAATGTATGGATGTACTGCTTGTGAGGAGGCTTTGGTGAAGCTCCTGGTTATGAGATAATCAATTGGTAGCACGCCTGGGGAGCGCGTGATAAACCCGGCCTGTTACACCACTAGGGTGGGTTGATCTAGTTAAGGAAGGGATCGATGGGCGGCAATGCTAGGGGAGCCGAGTTAAACCCGGGTTGCTGCACCACATGGTGTGGGTCGATCGGATTAGGAGGGGGACCGATGGTAGACATTGCCTGGGGAGCTTAGATAAACCCGGCTTGCTACACCACGGAGTGTGGGTCGGTCTGCTCTGTTTGTGATGCTGTGAGGATGGACCTCTGAGTGGCTTGGGCGGGATGTCGCCAGCCTGCGAGCTGGTGGACTAGGGCCGGTCAACCAACAAGTTAAAGCCTCGAGAGACAGCGGTGTACGACGGTGGATTCCGGTACGCCAAGAAGGTGCCCTGAGTGCACGGAACGTTGGTGGACTCCAGCGTTTGTGATGTGATATGTTTGTTAGGTAGTGATAAAGCGAATGATCCTATGATATAATTTGGTGATGTTTGCTGATGCTTGATGAAAAAGGAAGCACCGTATACAGGGAAGGAACCACTACCCCGGGTAGGGGGTAGGGTCGTTATAATGGGTCAGCAATGCTGACCGTTACCTTGTTTTCTGTGTTGCTTTGGATGATGGAATTACAGGTGCTGTGGCTGGACTAGAATAAGTGGATTGGCTAGCCTGGTGCTCTTAGTCCTTGAAGGCTATGTGAAGAGCAGTGTTTGGATTTCATGTGTGGCCGGCCTGCGTGCCGATGTACGAAATTGTTGTTATGTCAAGAGAAACTTGTAAGGCCATAAGGCCAGGGTGTGTGAGTTGTATACATTCCTGGTGTTGTTCTATATAAATGTGGTATTTATATGTGGGTGGACATTCTGGTTTGAGTTCATGCTAACAAGAAAAATGCTGTGCTAGAATGGAATGAGTTAAGGACACGAGTAGAGTTTGATTACCACACGTGACTCCTTTGCTTGTCTGTGCTATATGGCGTGGGGCCCCGGCCGGACCCACCGTTATATGTCATGTGACAGGTGGGGGCGTTACAGTTAGTTTATATTTTGTTGAGCCTGTGTTACAATATATTATTTTAGGACTGATTTTTATTTACAGTAAAAAGATTTTAAGTTTTCAAGATACTCTATTCTCCCCCCGCCCCACTCCACCCCCCCCCCCCCCCCCCCCCCGCTAGAGTATATCATATCTAACTCTAACTTTTAGGTAACAAATACAAGGAAGATCCTTATGACTTCCAGTCTGGCTACTAGAGCAAAGGTCTGGTCAAAGTCTATGCCCTCTTCTTGTCTATAGCCTTTAGCCACCAGTCTAGCCTTATTCTTGATAATAATGTCATCTTGATCCAACTTGTTCCTGTAGATCCACTTAGTCCCTATGACATTTTGTCCTTGAGGTCTGGGGACCAACTTCCAGACCTTACATCTCTTGAATTGGTCCAGATTTTCTTGCATTGTTCCAATCCAAAACTGGTTCTTGATTGCTTCTTCAAACTTCTTTGCCTCTTCTTGAGATACGAAGCTTGAGTAGAGAGTTGTATTCATGCTCCTGCTTCTAGTATTGACCCTATGATGTGCATCACCAATGATTTGGTGAACTGGATGGTCCCTTAGATGCCTGATAGCTGGAGGGAATCTAGCTGCAGCTTACTAATCTTTAGGGTTTTTAGCTAGCTGGTCTTCATTTTCTTCAAGTATGTCTTCCCCTTCTCTTAGAATAGGCAAAGCATCATCATTTTCCTGGTCTGTGTGGGTAGATTCCTTGATGGTCAGCTTGTCCATCATCTACTTTGTACCTGCAATACTAGAAGAGGAGGAGCTTGGCAGCTCACAGTTAACCATGTTGGATTCATCAAAAACAACATGCATTGACTCTTCTACAACTTGGGTAGTTAAGTTGTAGATTCTATATGTCGTACTATGAGTGATGTACCCAACAAAGATCCCTTCATGGGACTTGGCAGTAAACTTACTTAAATGAACTTTTCCATTGTTGAGCACATAGCACTTGCAACCAAAGATCCGGAAATAGCTCAAGTTTGGTTTTCTGCCCTACAATATCTCCTAGAGAGTCTTCTTGTGGCTCTTGTTGATAGAAGCCCTATTAAGGACATAGCATGCAGTGTTAACTTCCTCAGCCTAGAAGTATTCTGGGAGGGATGAGTCACTTAATAAGGTTCTACCAGGCTCTATGAGAGTCCTATTTTTTCTCTCAGCAATTCCATTTTGTTGGGGTGTTCTACGAGAGGAAAATTCTTGATGAATCTCTTGCTCTTCACAGAACCTTGACATGCACTCAGACTGAAACTCAGTCCCATGGTCACTTCTGATTTTGACCACAGTGCTATTGAATTCATTCTGAATTCACATGACAAATGTCTGGAAGATATCAGGGGTTTCAGATTTCTTTCTTAGAAAGAACACTCAGGCAAATATGGAAAAGTCATCAATAACCACAAGTGTGTAGACTTTCCTACCTAGACTTTGAAATGGCATAGGACCAAACAGATCCATATGCAAGAGGTATAATGACCTCACTGATTCTTTAGAGCCAATTAGCTTGAAGGAAGTCTTAGTCTGTTTGCCCTTTTGGCTTGCAGAGCAGATACCCTCCTTAGTGCATATAGACTTAGGCGCATTCCTAACCAGCTCTTTGCTGAATAGCTTGCCTATGGTCCTATAATTTAGATGGGCTAGCCTCTTGTGCCACTGGACACGGGAAGAGGCTTTCTCATCTACAACTAGGTGTAACACCCCCATCCGTCGTATGGCATATAACAGAAGGTCCAGCTGGAACCCGACGCCATATACCGTGGACTATCGGAAGGGTTACGTATGATGAACCAAACTATCCAATTAAGACTACTCGTCCTAACACAGTGCATTCTAGCGTAAGCTTTTAATCTGAAATAAAGAACCCATTATTGAAAGATCAACTAACATGAATGTCCACAACTACCACAGGAATAAAATAGCAAATACACTGAATGTCTTGGCCTTAAGGCCTTACAAGAGTTTCACTTAACAAAGTAATATCTTCCATACATCGGCTCGCAGGCCGTCCACGCATGACAAAATAAAGTACAACTATTCGTTTTGGTCTTCGAGGGCCAGCTCAGTAACTCGGGCTCCAGCCCGCTATTTAGCACTCGGCCCCGCAGCACCTGCAAGCAACATTCCACCGCACAGTGGCAAACAAAGCAACGGACAGCAAAAGCCGACCAAATTATAACGACCCCACCCCTTTCTCGTGACGGCGGTGCTCCTTCCCTGCATTTAGTTCGCCCAGCTAAACAAATAAGTACACTAATACTTCGCCAGAGGTGTAGGCTCGCACAGCCAAACATCCCGTGCACTCAGGGCACATTAACGGTGTATCCGGTCAATTCCGTGGCTTCACCACCACCCCTAGGATGGCAACAACATGAACATTTTAGCCTTTCTGACCACTGTCTAAGGCTCCCGACTATGCCAACGGCCAGTCCCCTCAATCGGTCTCGCGCATCGAACCACATAGCCCAGGTCCAATTCCACTTGCTCTTTGCTCATACCACCTAGTCAATTTAAGTCCTACGCACGGGCCAAGCTTCTCTTGGATCCTAAACATTCCAAACAATCACATAACCCGGTTATGTTCAAGGCCGGTTCCCTGACCGCCAAGTTAGCAGAACAACGATTCCGCTCAGTTTTTCGGGTGTGCCTTGGAGTTAGTCCCCAAGGATCCCTGCTGCAATCTACCGTGTAGAAACCCGAAAACCCAAAGCACGGAGTCTTCTCCGACAAAACATACAAAATGCAACATCACTGATCCAGACCAACATGTCCGGGTAGGCTTCATACATAATGTTTATGCCCGTACTTCAATTCAGGACTCTATATGCAACACAACGGGGGTTTTTCCCGTCAATCCCAGGAACACCACATACGCACCGCACACTCGCGGGAGCGGGTTTCCCTATGCAAAAGAAGGAGAGCTTCACATGCTCAAGTAGAGAATCATTACCCTTGTAGTCCGCTTTTGCGCCATGGAAAAACTTTATTGATAGAAGGCTTCGCAATGAAATTTTCTCATCGGATCTGCTCTCGGTTCTCAAATCAGTGCTCCGATGCTCCGCCGGCGGCCGGAATCCTCCTCAAACTTCCTCCTTGCTCTCTCTTCTCTCCAACACCTTGGAAAGAGAATGCTAAAGAAGAAATGAGGAATTAATCCCTCATTCCCGGCCTTAACAGAGCAGGAACACCTCTGGGCCGTCGTATCTTAATTAAAGAAAATGAACGGCTCAGATCCGCACAAAACTCCTCAAACCTGGGCCGAACACGACCTCGCACACGGTTGTGTCCCAGGCCGTGTGCCTCGATCCATACACAATCGTCGAGCAGAGAAAAGGGACACGGGTAAAGACACGCCCGTGTCTCAATCTGACATGCCCGTGTCGGGTCCTGACATGCCCGTGACCTGGGACCGTGTGACAGATAACTGCCACGCCAACCGACGCGACTCTTGGGAATACGGGTACTATCACGGGTAGGCACACGCCCGTGTCAGCTGACATGCACGTGTCACTCTGCCGTGTTTCCTGTTGTGTCCTTCTCTGGATACAACCGACCAACAGTGAGCACCATACGACCTTGGACATGCCCGTGTCCTAGGCCGTGTGCCCCTAACTAGGCACCAAAAATCCCCTTGGACGCGACTAGATCGAATACGATTTTCGGGGCGTTACACTGGGCATATAGTTGAGTCTTTGCTAGAGCATAGAAAATCTAAACAGTACACATTTCCACTACTAGTTCCTATTAAGATGACCTCTTGGTCACTTAACCACCTAATTTGGCACTCATCCTTGTGGAATACTATGTCATAGCCAAGATCACAGATTTGGCTAATGCTTATCAGGTTGTGTTGCAACCCTTCCACATAGGTTAGTCTATTGATAGTGACTATATCATTAGAGATCTTACCATAACCTCTAGTCACCCCTTTTTTTGATCTACCAAAGGACCATTGGTCCATTCTTTATAGGAACATAATCCTTCAGCATGCTCCTTGTTCCAATCATGTTCCTGAAACATCCACTATCCAAGTACCATATAGGGGTATGGACACTTGGACTATCCTGCAAAACACAAATCAGTTAACCTTAGGACCCTAATTTTTATTGGGTCCTTGGTGCATGTTAGGCTGAAAATAATTATGCATGCCTGCAGCTTTTTTGACAGGCAAGCTGACATTTGCTCTCTGCACACTATGATTATGCCAGCAATCAACAGCAAAGTGGCCTACCTTGCCATAGCACCAACACTCATGGATGTTGTACCTTCTTTTTGGAGCAGGTCTAGTGGCTGTGTTAATAGCAGCTCTAGGTCTAAAAGAAGTATCAGCAGTCCTGTTCCATGGTTTCCCAGCCCTAGTCTGACAAGTGGTGGGTATAACAGTAGAAGTGCCTGGGATATCTTGAGTCCTTCTAGCAGCAGCTTTCTTTTCAGACAGCATACTCTTGATGGCCTCAGAGATGCCTAGATGTGGTATACTGACAGCCTTACTCTTTGTCTTATAGTGGGCTGAAGCAATTTTAGAACTGGCTGCAGCTTTACCCTTGACTAAAGGCGATGTAGCACCAAACACAAATGGTCCAGAATAGGCCATTTTTATTTTCTCATGGGCACTAGCACCTTTGCTGTAAAAGCCTCCATTTTGTGGAACATCTTTGTTCACACAAGATGGTTCAGCATGATTCTAGTTACCATAAATACTCTCATGGTCATGGCTATTTGAAGGAAATTGCACTTTATTGAACTTAATAGGACCCTTAGAGGCTAGTGGCTCAACTTGAGCTTTGCCCTTTCCCTTGGGATTAGCAGCTCTTGTCCTTCCCTTAAATCCCAACCCTTTCTTTCCCTTTTGGGAGGAGAAAGAGTCTATCAAGGGCAACATTGTGCTAGGCTTGGAGTACCTAGCCACTAGTTCCCTCTCCTTTTGGAGCCTTCCCTCAAGATTCCCGATATGGTTGTTCTTGAAGGTTATAGTTCTCATTTGAAGGATTGTAACATTCTTCAGTTTGCTGACTTGTTGAGTCTTCAAATCCAGCAATTTTGCTGAATCTAAAATAACAAGCTTTAAAGAGACAATTTCCTGAGCCTGTTGTTTGGGCAGGAGCTTGCTCTTCTAAAAAGCTTCCAGAAGTGCACCATAATTATCAATCAATTGATTGATGTCTCCCTCAGATCCTGAGCCATCATCATCACTTGATGTAGAGGCACAGGAATCTGGAACAGATTCATAATCTGAACATACAGAGCTAGTGATAGAATTTACCTTGCTTGGAGCAGGTTGATCTGTGCTGATTTCTTCATCTGACTTGGCCATCAGCCCAAGGCAGTAGCTGTCTTCTTTAGAATCCACCTCTGAATCACCATCTGATTGTGATAGAGGGGCCCTGTCTTCAATCCTGATAGCAGGATGCACCTCCTCAGCTTCTTCTTCTAAAGCAGCCAACCTTTTGATGCAGTCTGCTTCAACATCTCCTTCTTCAGTAGAGTACAGCACAATGTAGGCCTCTTCTTCTTCGGACTATGATGAGGAGGAGTCAATCCAACTCTTTTGCTTTTTGGCAATGAGGGATTTCTCCTTCTTGCCTTTTTGTTGGTGATCCATTTTCTCACCATATTCCTCCTTTTGACTGGGCAGTCGGCTATCACATGCCCAGGTTTTCTACAATGATAGCAAGGCATGTTAGAGGAAACATGTTTACCAGATTTGGAACCATACCTGTCCTCCTTAGAGTATTTTCTCCTTCCCTTATAGTAGTCATCCTTAGGATGATAGTAGGAGGAAGGCCTACCTCTCTAGTGCTTCTTCTTCAGGAACTTCTGGAATTGTCTGGTGAAGGGAGCAAAGTCTTCATCAGACCATTGGCAGTCTGATGTGCTTTCCTCTGATTTTCCAGACTCAGATTCAACATCTCTCCTTGGTGGAGAGGGAGAATTCCTTGTGCTTCTGCTGGAGCCTTCAGCTTTGAATGCCACAGAATTGTCCCTTGTCTGAGGCTTGTTGTTGTTCTCCTCATCTTTCCTGGCAGCCAGCTGCATCTCATATGAAAGCAGCTTTCCAAAAAGGGTGTGAGGAGTTATTTCACCCAGCTTTGCCACTTCTCTTATAGCATATATTTTTATGTCTCAGTCTCTAGAGAGATCTAAGGAGCTTGTCATTTATTTCATAGTGACTGAAAACTCTTCCATAAGTCTTCAGCTCATTCACAATCATGAAGAACTTCTCAAAATAGATGGTTATGTTGTCCCCCTTGGATTGCCTGAATGCTTCATACTCTCGATTGAGCATGGAATTCCTGTCATCTCTGACCTCATCTATCTCCTCCATGTAGATTACAAGAGTTTCCCATATTTCCTTTGTTGTTTTGCAATGGATCGGATTCTGGAGTGTAGAGTCATCCACACCACTCATAATGATATTATTTGCCCTCTTATCTATTGAGGTCAGGGCCAACTCATCCTTGGTCATCTCATCATATGTTTTGGGGGTCTTGACATTGGCATCCAGTGCTAAGACCTTCATAAGGATGAATGGTCCTTCTTCAACTCTATTGTACATTCTACGGCCAGCAGCTTCCATGAATTGTCTCACCCTTACTTTCCAGATGCCAAAGTCTTCCTTCCTACAGATTGGAAGTTTTACAGCACTCAGTTCCCTATTGGTCATTCCTAAACCCATAGAGACAGACTTCTAGCTAACCTTGGAGATCTACTCAGACTGTTAAGCCTTTAGAGAGCAACCTCTCTCTGATACCTCTTGAAAGTCTTGTTTTCAAGGCTAGCTTTACACCTAGAGGGGGGTGAATAGGTTTTTGTCTCTGTTTAAGTTTTCTAATCCGTTTATTAGATTACCGTGTTTGTTGATTAGATTAGACCAGCTTTTAAGAACATTCACAGATGGCACAGTAAATTTATAGTGGTTCCCCAATCTTGGGTACATCCATTATCCCTCTGCGCCTATCTAACAGTGTGTTAGATTTGGCTCTCCCTCCAGAACTATGCTTCTTAATAGCTTATAGCACTGATCCCGCAGGACCTTACACAGGTCACATAGACCAACAATTTAGGCACTAAGCCAAGACAGGTCACAAAGACCTATCACCTGGCACAAAGCCAAACACAGGTCACTAAGACCCAGCCTTTATAGTACAGGCATACAAAACCAGATTCACAAAGAATCTTTACATAAAATAGAAATATAGAATGTGATGTTTAGATACCAGAGCAAGCTCTGTGTCTCCTTCTTCTTGGAATGTGCTGATAAATGATCCAAGATATTGTTGTTGAAGACAATATGTAGACAGCAGAAACTTTCATCAAACAACTTCCTTTTTCCCTACAGAACTTATAGGTCTACTAGCTTCAGATCCTGTTGATTCAGATGGGGATTGCTTCAGCTATCTCTTTCCCAACAAGGTTCTCTATACTGAACAACTTCTCCAAGCTTGACGAAAAATGGAAAGGAAGAAGATGACGTTCCGCGGCACTTTTGTTTTTAGAAAACCTAGACAAGGAATTCACTTCTTAATTCGATGATCTGATTCTATATATCTCTGGTCGATTGAGTAGTGGGTCCCACCACTAGGATTGATGGCCGAGATTTAGCCAATCATCCCACGCTTTCCATTCATTCCCGATTCAATGACTCTCTGTTGTGAGTGGGCCCCAGTAATTAATGATGAAATATTAAATGGTAATTGCAGAAGATAGCAACAGCTAGCCCCACCAATGTCTCTTGCAGCATTTCCGCAACATTTGAATTTTAGTTGACTTTTGACTTTGTTGACGTCAGCATGAATCAGCATCTGTGGACTTAGACAAAATTTAATCATTAGAACCAAAGGCGTTGAGTGAGTAGGTATCACTCAATGCCACAACACTTAGACAACATTCTATATGTCTAGGTATTGAGCTCGATGAACGCTGAGCTCCGTTCGACAAACGGCAAGCTCAGTTCGACGAGAGCATAAAATCAATTCGACGAACTTTAGACTTAGATTGACGAAATGCAAAACTCTATTCGACGAACTTTAGGCACAGTTTGACGAACATTGAGCTCAGTTCGATGAAGCTGAGCTCGACAAAAGCTAGGCTATCCACATATTTGGACTTAGCCAAAATTCTATTTCAAGATGTTGATAACGTTGAGAGCATTGAGAGAGCATGTCTCACTCAATGCTTTTTGCCTTAGCAAAAATTTTTGTGTCTTGGCGTTGAGAGAGTAAGCTCCACTCAACGTCAAACTACTTAACAGAATTTCTGTTATCTGGCATTGAGAGAGTAAGCTACACTCAATGCCTTTTGCCTTGGCGTTAAGAGAGTAACTCCACTGAACGCAAAACTACTTAACAACATTTCTATCATCTGGCGCTGAGAGAGTAAGCTACACTCAATGCCTTTGGCCTTGGCATTGAGAGAGTAAGATCCACTCAATGCCAAAGTACTTAACAGAATTTTTCTGTTATCTAGCATTGAGTGAGTAAGCTACATTCAACGCCTGTGGACTTAGATAAAGTTTTGCTCAACATTTTTGTGGAGTTGACTGGCATAGCAACACTCAACGCCTTGAGTTGTATGGTGTTGAGTGAGTGGACCACACTCAACGCTTGCGTACTTGGACACATTTTTAGCCAATTTTTATAGGCTTAGACTGACTCACTGCCTTTTGTTGTATGGCATTGAATGAGTAGACTACACTCAACGTTTTTGTTCTTAGCCATCTTTTTTGGCTAACTTTTAGTTAGGCTGATATAGTCTCAACGCTATATGTTATATGGCGTTGAGTGAGTAGTCTACACTCAACACTTTTGCACCTAGGCAAATTTCTACTAGACACTATTGAATCCATACCTCTGGCATTGAGTGAGCTTGCTCCACTTAATGCCTATGGACTTGGTCAATATTTTTTGTTGTCCAGCAACCACTTCTTGTGTCTACATGTTCAATCAATATGAAATGGAATATCCTACACTCAAGAACTCAAATGCACATCAAATACAGTTGATGTGTGTGACATTGACTTGTTTGACTTCTCACAAATCAGGGACATTGAGAACAATGGACCCAACAGTTCCTTGTAACAAGGTTGGATAGGTGGACACAAAGATAGATGCTGGACATGCAAGAATTTGCCTAAGTCCATAGACATTGAGTGAAGCAATATCACTCAATGCCAGGTGTAGGAATTCGGTTAAAGTCCACAGGCGTTGAGTGAAGTCTATTCACTCAACGCTAGGTAAGTAAAAGCGTTGAGTATAGCTTGGTTAGTCTAAACCTAACTATTGCCTAGACAGAAAAGTTGATGAGTCCACATGCGTTGAGTGTAGTCTACTAACTCAACGCCATACAGCTAAAAGTTATGTTAAAAGGTAACAGTAAAAGAAACATATCTAGTATCATAAGGTAAAACTACCAGTGGGCACCAACAAACTGACACGAACCCACTGGCAAGTATGTATATCAGTAAGAAAACTGGAAAACTACCTCACAACAGCAAGAGAAAGATCCCTACAACTCAAGGGATCACCAGCAACACCACAACAAATCTAGACGTCTACTCGGCTACTAGTCAGAACCTGAGGCATTCAGAAAAGAAAGAACACCTCAGCAAGTAAATCAATAAAATTTTAATTAGGGCATTAAATTAAAATGGAACAAAGAGGGTAAGTAAACATGACAGTGAAAACAAACACTGCCCAAAGAAGCAAAAGTACACCAAGTACCAAGCAACAACACCAAGCCCTGCTCAAATCCTGCAGGGCTACAAGGTAAAAGACAAGAAAACTTGTCACAATATGTTGCATTCTACAAGGAAGAAACAACTAACAATCCTAATTTGTGAGTTAATGGTAGTAGTAAATAACATGGACCTGAGTTGGTGACCAAAAACAGTCCCCCAAACAAACAGTTCCAAGTAAAATAAAATTTCACTGTGTCAGCACAAAACCACCTCAAACCCAGGCTGTACCTGGGATAAAAAGGGTGGCGGCCACAGCAATACCCAGCCCGTACCTGGGACTAAAAAGTGGCGGCCACAGCTCACACACAAAGCATCCCGCTCCTTTAGAGCGTCAAAATACCACTACCTTCCATAACCCACGATTCGGCCCTCAAAACAAAGGAAGAACGAAAGGCCGACAAGACACCCCCCCCCCTAGGAGGTATTCACTCGGGAAGAAGAAAAAAACTGAGAAGAAATAATTCTCAGCCTACAGGAAAAAAACGATAACTATTACAGTAATCGTCGAACGCAGCTCGACGATTTTCGTCGAGCGCGGGAAAATCGTCGAACGCAGGAAAATCGTCGAACGCAGCTCGACGATTTTCGTCGAACACAGGCCATGGGGAATCGTCGTACTCCGTTCGATGATTTGCCGTGAAACGCAGACCACAGGAAATCGTCGAATACAGGCCACGGGAAAAAATATCATCAAACGTCGTTCGACGATTTTCCTTTCATCGAACAAAGGTCACAGGAAAAATCATCGAACGTCGTTCGACGATCTTCCTTACGCTGAACACTGGCCAAGGGAGAATCGTCGAACTCCGTTCGACGATTTCCGTCGGACCCAGAACTAAGGCACATTGTCGAGCTCAGCTCGACGATAATCGTCGAACCCAGATCGACGATTTCCGTCGAATTGGCTGCATTGAGTGCACAGAAATCCTGTACCTCCAACTTCGTTTCCCGTCCAAACTTCTTAGCCTAATTCAATCCTATTACGCGTAATTTAAGTAGGAAAACCCACTGCTACTAAATTCTAGGGTTGAAAGGCTAATTGCTACCCAAACCGAGATTAATAGGGAACCATTTGATAAAACAAACAAGACTACAACACTCCAGCCGAAAACTTGAGTTCCAGAACTTGAGAAAATGCAAAAAGAAACATAAAGGAGCATTATGATTTAAGATCCACATGATTTAGACGGAAAAAAACAGAGTAAAATAACAATCTCAAGAAAACAGGAAAAATTACAGCAAATTTACCATGAAAAGGAGAAGAAAAAACTTGGCAAGGGTAGGAGCACCACTTGCCTCAAATACCAGCGATTTAACTTACACAACCCTTCCTCTCTCTCTCGGCTCCAGCCGCAACAGCACCTAAACAAGATCTAAGGTTTTAATGGCGGAGAAAGATCAAACCAGAAATTCCGATATCCCTAGAAACACCATGAAAGTTGAATCTCCTACCGTAGGAATGAAGGTCTAGGCGAGAGCACTCCAAATCCGCTTTCGGAATCAAATTCCGTCCACTAGCACTCCCAAAATCGGCGTCTGAAGGGTAGCAAGGTTGGCGGTTTTTCTTTACTTCCTCTCGAAAAGGCAGCGGTTTCTCTCCCACAGAAGGAGACAATGAATAGTCTCGTTTATTTCTTAAGGCTATATATATTTATGCATGGACACGTCTTTTCAGCCATAACTGCCACCTAAAACCACTTGATTTCTTACAAGCTTTATAAATTAATTAATTGCACCCATTATTATCAACACATCAAAACGACGCGAAAACCGAACCACCTCGGAATCTGACGAAATTCACACCGTAGCTAAATACTTATGCTACGAACGCAACGGCGAAGTCGAAATCTACTTTCGACGATCAAAACTCGGGTTATCACTACCCGAAGCCAAAACACAAGCATCCCCCGAGAGGGTTCACCGGTCACCAAAACAGACCCGTCTTGCTAGGGGATCTTGCCAATAAGGCTACCAACAATCCACACAAGGAACCTAAAGAGCTAAGACCACGCTCTAACAAATGGCACCTACCGGAAACGCGTCAACGTAATGCCAAATGAGAATTAAATAATCACAAAAAACGGGGGCGTTACAGTCACTTCCCCTAAAAGAACGTTTCGTCCCGAAACTTTACATACACTACTTCTACTATAGAAGGAAGGTAACAAACAAGAGCACTAGAAAGGAAACGTACCAATCAAATCAAGGGAACAGATGGGGGTGAGCCTCCCTCATAGCCGACTCTAGCTCCCAAGTCGCGCTTTCTAAATCCTGATTCTTCCATAGAATTTCACCATCGGGATAGACTTTGTCCGCAGCACCCGATCTTAAGTATCCAAGATGCGGACCGGCACCTCAACATATGAAAGATTAGGCTCCAACTGGGGCACCGCATCCAAGACTTTCCCACTACTTCGCACGCACTTCCTTAATTGGCTTACATGAAACACATTGTGAATACCTTGGAAATTTGCTGGCAAATCCAATCTATATGCTGACACGCCAATCCGCTCAACGATCTTAAACGGGCCCACATACCTCGGGTCCAATTTCCGGTTCTTACCAAACCTCTTAACACCAACCATCGGGGAAACCTTAAGAAACACAAGGTCCCCTACAGAAAACTCCAAGTCAGACCTACGCCGGTTGGTGTTCTTCTCATATCTATCCTGAGCAATACAAAGCTGTTGGGTATTGTATCCACGATTACCTAGATTTGAGGAAGCCACCTGTCAAGCTAAGATGAATTCACAATGTATTTGATGAAACATCTTAAGTTGTACTTGCAGCTCCTCCACGCTAAGTGCACACCAATGTCAGGGTGCAGTAGGTCAATATACACGGGTCTGCAAGACGTAATCCCTCGTTGAGCAGATCAGTGTGTTGGCCTATGTGTACTCTCTCTATTCAAGTACAGGGCCGTTCATATGCAAGAGAAGACAAGGAGCATGGATGGGTCAAGGAGCAGCTCCAGGGTGGAAGACGAAAATTCGTCCAAGGAAAATTCGACGAGAATCACCAAGTGATTCTCGCCGATTCGACGAGAATCACTAGTGATTCTCGCCGAATCGACGAGAATCATTAGTGATTCTCGCCGACTCCTTCTGGCTACCTCAAAACGGTACCAAGTAAGATTCGGCGAGAATCACTAGTG
The DNA here is from genome assembly GCA_039583875.1 of Platanthera guangdongensis. Classification (NCBI taxonomy): domain Eukaryota; kingdom Viridiplantae; phylum Streptophyta; class Magnoliopsida; order Asparagales; family Orchidaceae; genus Platanthera; species Platanthera guangdongensis. The sequence goes on along the minus strand of CM077164.1, from coordinate 77,771,166 downwards.
ATTCTCGCCGAACCGGTGGCCAAGCAGCTCATGTATACAAAGTGAAATTCGTTGAGAATCAATAACTGATTCGGCGAGAATCCCTAACGATTATCGACGAATCGTCGAGAATCACTTGGTGATTCTCGCCGATTCGTCGAGAATCGCCTGCGATTCTCGCCGATTTTCACTTAGCGTTTTCTCAGGATGCTGCTGGACCGGATTCTGCTTCTGGACTAGTTTGAACCGGACTTAGGGATTTCTAGTGTGGGTCCCACAAACGGTCATATTGGAGTTATCTACAGTATATATATTCCAGTATTTTGAACAGTAAAACTACGGAGAAAAGGAGAAAGAAACTGAGCCGCAACGTAACCCTAAAACCGCGATTCCTCTCCGCCGCCGCCGTCGCGCTCGGGAACGTAGGTCGCCATCAACAATCGGGAATCCTTCGTGATCTCCGGCGACAGAAGCTTAGCAAAGCTTGAGTCTCACGTGTCTATCCAGAGATCCCTTGTCTCTCGATTTGTTGACCGGGAAAAACTCCCCCGTCCGAATCGATCGAGACAACCGATCCTAGAGTGACCGTTGGTAGACCTAGTTTGCTTTGCAACGAAGATTGGATCTCAGAAGTACTGCTGCCGCGCATCGTCGTTGTCGTCGATCCCGAACCAAGCCAACGCTCGGATTGCCGCCGCCGGTTTCGGGAAGATCCTTTCCAAGAGAGACCAAGGTTGTAGACTTTTCGTTGACTTCACGAACACGTCGTCGAACGAAGAGGAACACCATAGTCTCCAAATGAAGTTTGTATCTCGTGTACATTCCATATTTACTTTTGTTGTAAAGGAACGATTGTTCCGTGTTGTAAGGGTTGGGTGCAACCCGTTGTGTGGGAGTGTTGACTCTCACGTGTGGAAGGGTTCCTTCCGTTAGTGCAGGGATTGGATTTCAATCCCGTTGGAGAAGTGACCGAGTCGTCCCTTATTGGGGAGATAGGTCGAAGGGGGAAAGTGGATGTACCCAAGTCGGGGAACCACTATAAATTGCCTGTGTATTTTGTGTGCTGTGCTTTTTATTTTTATTGTGCAGGTCGTTCGTAAATTCCGCAAAAGCGCTACTCGTCACCTATTCCCCCCCCCCCATAGGTGCACATAGCTGACACTAGGTGGACTTTCAAGTGGTATCAGAGGCAGGCTACTCTTCAAAAAGGTTAACACCTTGAGTAGAATCCTGCCACCAGTGTCAGAAGCATGGATCTGGATTATGAGATTCCGCCACTCAAACTCCCCGCATTCACAAAGGATTATTATCCCATCTGGAGAATGAGAGTATCCTTTCACCTTGATGCTATCGATCCTCGAGCATCCTTCATCCTGGAAGAGGGTCCGTTTATCCCCATGAAGACCTCCGACTCTGGGATCCAAGTGCCCATGGGCATTGCTGAGATGTCTGAGACGGAACTATCTCTATTTCACTTGGACGAGAGGATTCGACAAATTATCATGGATGTCTGGTCTGGAGCCTCTCGCTCTAGATTGGAAAAATGTAGAACGGCTAAATCTCTGTGGATGATGATCTCAGAGCTGATGGGGGAGTCAGAGAAAGCTGGAATATGTTGTCAATCAGACGAGGAAGCCTATGTGGGGGTCCTCACCTCTGAAGATGAAGGCAAGCATCACTCGGACAACATCAGAGCTCCAGTGTCTGTATCAGAGACTGACGAGACCAGTGAGGAAAGCAGCTCGGACGAGGATGAAGCAATGGTCACTGATTCTAATGACAATAACACAGATAAGCAGGTAACATCTTCATCATGCCCTATATCTTTTGACCTTTCTGAAGACAGAAACTGCTCTCCTCCAGAAAATTCTGATTCCTTGAATAGAGCCCTTCAGGAAAGCAACCTACTTGCTGAGGAGCAAGCTCGAGAGATTGCTCGACTGAAGATCTTGTTGGTTCTCCAATTGGCGTCTAACAAGGCCAAGGACTCTAAGATCTCAGCTCTAGAGAGTAGTCTGGAGAATGAGAAAAGAATAGTATCAAACTTCTCCAAGGTTGATGCCATTAAGAGAAAGCAAGAAAACGGGTGGATCTCCCGGATTGTCAATTCGTGGAGAAATAGGGAAACAGTATTCCGACCCCCCACTCCAGGCAGGAAGGCAACTCATCATGCCTTCAGGTATGACCACAGGAATGGTCGTGGTCACTGCAAGGGTGATTTGTCCCCATGTGGAAACGTCCATAGTGCAAGGGGCGTCATGGCCACCCATGAGGAAATACCTAAGGCTCATTCTGAGCCCTTCGTATTCACTGTCACTGCCTCAACACAGTGTGGATCTGCATGTCCCAGCTCACAGAAGACTTCTCACCACTCGAGGACACGGAATAGAGAGGATAGAAGTCATGATGTCAGGTTCCATGGGGCCCCTGTAAGGGAGATGCCTGAAAGAATGGCACCACCTTCCCGGCCTCATAACGCTGACAACATGCATTCTTTCCACCCTTCCACGTGTCACGATGGAAGAGGAATTTTTGTGACAAGATCATGCCCTATCCCGTTTAGACCTAGGACCGTGACTACATCAGTCACGAGATCAGGTCGGAAACGGCGATACAACATTCACCCATGTTGGTGCTGTGGCAAAGTGGGGCACTTTGCCATCGACTGTTGGCACAACCCCTCTGTGCCTACGGCAAGGGCTTATCCACATTCTCGGGACAGAGGTAGTCTTCCAGACAGGTTTTCTGAAGGAAGGCAGTTGCGTGCTTATGCTAACAGGAACCTAGGACCCAATATGATTTGGGTTCCTAAGGTAAAGTAATTCTTTCTTGCAGGGTAGTCTAGGTCCCCGTGAATATGATGGGAACTAGACAGTAGGTGGCTCAAGGCTAAGTTGGAACAAGCGTCTGCAATAACAGATGTGATGTCTGTTTGAGCATACTCACTTTGAGCCTCTAATGTGTTCTACCTGTGGGACTAAGTCGATGACTTTCAAAATCCCAGGTAATTTTGATCAGTTCAAGGACTTGCGTCATACTGCATCCTCATTTAAAATATATATATATATATATATTTCTATCCATGTGTATATTTATACTTCTGCCTATACATGTAAGTGTGCACCTCTAAGGATAGGTTCACTCAATGCATGCAAACCTTCACACATCAATAAAGGGTTAATGAAGATATGTCATCGTAAATCTCGACAACTCACAATTGACATCAAGAAGTCTTTGGAAAAGCCTCATTAAAATCCAAATAGATTGACTTTAGAATACACATGTATTTATCATGTGTATATTGACTTGACATCAGAATATTTCAAAAATGTTGCAAGCTTCTCAACGTGAAAATTCCTAGTCAAGTGACCTCTCAATTTCGAATTAGACAACTGGTATCAGAAACCGAATTAACCAAATCTCCTGACAGACAAATCCCGCCGACCCTTCGCATTCACCCCGAATCCCGACGAATTAGACAAATCCCGCCGAAAGAGTTCTTCCGCCGATTCGCCTTCTTCACGAATCCAGCCTCACGTCGCAGCAGTTTGTCCCGCCGAAAGAGTTCTTCCGCCGATTCGCCGAAACCCGTAGGAGCTCTCCCTCCGACTCGCCGAATCGCTATACATCCTGCTCTAAGGACAACTGCTGGGTGTCCATCTTCTTCCCGTAAGCTCTCGTCGAATCGCGAAGTGTCCCTGTGACCGCAAGGTTCTCGCAAGGTCCATCGTCAAATCGAGAAGGTTCTCGCAACGTTCTAGCAAGGCCGAACCCCACAGGAAACCCTTCCATCCACCGAAGGTCTTCCCGACGCTCCTCAACTCACTTCCATATAAGTCCTTAGGTAACCTCTTCCTCACCCGTACTTGGACGCTCTCACTAGTGATGCCTTCTTTTTGAATGTTCATTAATGCTTAGAGTAGGGCTTCTCTCTCTAGATCTACAATGGCTCCAAGGACAACTGCAGGGTTGGTCTCTGGCTGTGAGCTGGTTCGTACTGGGTTTTCTCACGCCTCGGACGAATTCCGCAACATCATTCTAATGCTGGAAGAGGCTGGGCTAACCTTCGTCCTGGAGCACCCTTGCAAAATCCTGGACAAAGAGGTGCTGGAGTTCTTCGCTACCGCAAGACTACGAGATGGAGACTCCATAATCAAGAGCAAGGTGGCTAGGGCAAAAGTAAAGATGTCTCCCAGCAAGCTGACTCGCTACCTGCAGCTTTCTAGTTCGGAGCAGGAGGACTATCTGGAGGACGAGGACAAAACCAGAGCTCTCTTGTTCTGCGGTCTTCCACGAGGAACTCGATCAATAAAGAGAAAGGAGATGAATGAAGAAGGGAAGCTCCTATCTTACATTATTGGAAAAGTGCTCATCTGCAAGCCGGGCTCGCATGACCATATCTCAGGAGATATGTTCAAGATTGTCATAGCTGTTGTCTACTGCAAGAGGTTCAACTGGGGGGAGTTGCTGTTCGAGAAGATCAAGGACACCCTGGGCACTCCTAGTTTCGGCCGCATCATAAGTCTATATCTAAACCAGCTAAACGGAGACAAGTTCGACATGAGCAAAGGTGTCCCTCTCCACTACTTAAAGAAGATGGATGCAAGTGTGTTTGATCGATGGGAGAGGCGGATCGGGCAGCCTGCCGTGGAAGAGCGACAGGAAGTATCTCCAGCAGTCACCCCCCGTGAAATTCCTGATACCATGACTGCAGGAATCGAGGGGGAGACTCTAACCCCTCATACAGATGTAGTTTCTGAAATTGCCCAGGTGGCCAGGGATGCGGTGGCCGCAATTCATGAAGTAAGTGAACCTGAACTGGAGGATGAGGAGGTCCTGAACAGAAACACTCAAGGAACCGAAGCTGAAGCACTGGAGACTGCTGACCGAGAATTGGAAGAGGCTGCTGATATAGATGAATTCTTGGATGAGGACGGAGAGGAAGATGAGAATGAGGAACATGAAGCATTTGAGACTCCGGATCCTGTTGAACCTCCATCTGACAAGTCTGCACCAGTGGAGGGGGAGTTAGATAAATCTACAGAGGCAGCCAGCATTCCTCCATTAGAGACTGTGATTGTATCCAGCTCTATAGATGCGTCTGCTGAAATGCAAGGCCCACAAGTGCCTCCGGCTATTCCGTTACGAGATGAGCTAGCCACTCACACTGTCAATATCATTCAGGGCATTGTGAATGAACTTAAAGTCTCATTTGATGAAGCCCAGAATAAACTGCTGAACAGGATTAAGACTTCGGAAAATCTGATGCTCAAGAATATGGTGGAAATCAACCATAAGCTGGACGTGATGGAGAAGAAATTTGAAGAGAAGTATACCGCGGCCGGCGAAGCTGTCACACTCTTAATGGCCGGCTTGAAAAAGAATACTGATACTCTGGCTGTCGTAAATCAGAACGCACACGTTGTCGCCAACAACATTCAGAAGTTTGATGGTAATATGGTCACTTTAAATGCCAATCAGCAGGCCCTGATCACTGAATTCTCCAAGACCACGAAGCATATTGATGACTCCCTACACTCATATGCCAACTGCATAGCTGTCGAAGCCAAAAAGGGGGAGAAAGAGTATATAGCTAAGTTGGCCGAGCTTCAAAAAAGCATGAGCACACACTTCGCCCAATCAAGCAAATATGTCTATGAGAGCTGCTGGTGGATGCTCCAACAGGCGCTAGGTACGTTAGGCGTCGTTCTGCCTGACAATCCTGCCGGCATTCATGTCCCTGAGACATCTAAGGCCGCTGAGGAAGTAAGTGTTGCTGAGGATGTAAGTGCAAGTGCTGCAGATATTCCCAAAAATGACGCTGATGCTAGGGCTCTCTCCAAAGCTAAACTGAGGAGCATGTTTGACCAAGAGGCCTTAGCAAAAGCCAGGGGAAAGAGAAAAGTTCAAGAAGGGACCTCCAAGGAGACACAGGCTGCAAAGAGAACTCGAATGAATGAGGAGGATGTACGAAACGAAAGGTGGAGTCCAGTTTCAAGGAACATCATCTTAGACACCTTCTGGCTGCAAGAAAGAGGAGAGATCAATCGAAACGAAGTATATAGCCAGTATGAGTGGGAAACGCACAAAACGTTTGAAGCGAAACGCAACATCTTTTTCAGAAACAACAAGGATGCAGATAAAGTTGCTCCTCCTAGGTATTACCCGAAGCCCAAAGAATACATGGAGAGGCAAAGCAAGAAGTACTTGGCTCAAAATCCTAAGGGTGACTTAGCTAAGGAAAATAGTCAAAAACTTATAGCTTGTCACTTTGTCTTAAGAACATTTAATGATTATTGTTGTCATAGAAACAATTATGGATTATATGTGTATATATTTATATTGGTATATATATTTGAATTTGTGAATGACTCAAGTCCTGATCTGATTGCATATATTCTCTTGTGCTGCATGTTTAATTTCTGAATGCTATGTTTATTATTTGATATGTGTTATTCATCTTAGCTAGTAGGGTTTTGGCTTCGTCAAATAGGGGGAGATTGTTGGGTATTGTATCCACGATTACCTAGATTTGAGGAAGCCACCTGTCAAGCTAAGATGAATTCACAATGTATTTGATGAAACATCTTAAGTTGTACTTGCAGCTCCTCCACGCTAAGTGCACACCAATGTCAGGGTGCAGAAGGTCAATATACACGGGTCTGCAAGACGTAATCCCTCGTTGAGCAGATCAGTGTGTTGGCCTACGTGTACTCTCTCTATTGGAGTGCACTTACTTTCAAGTACAGGGCCGTTCATATGCAAGAGAAGACAAGGAGCATGGATGGGTCAAGGAGCAGCTCCAGGGTGGAAGACGAAAATTCGTCCTAGGAAAATTCGACGAGAATCACCAAGTGATTCTCGCCGATTCGCCGAGAATCACTAGTGATTCTCGCCGAATCGACGAGAATCATTAGTGATTCTCGCCGACTCCTTCTGGCTACCTCAAAACGGTACCAAGTAAGATTCGGCGAGAATCACTAGTGATTCTCGCCGAACCGGTGGCCAAGCAGCTCATGTATACAAAGTGAAATTCGTTGAGAATCAATAAGTGATTCGGCGAGAATCACTAACGATTCTCGACGAATCGTCGAGAATCACTTGGTGATTCTCGCCGATTCGTCGAGAATCGCCTGCGATTCTCGCCGATTTTCACTTAGCGTTTTCTCAGGATGCTGCTGGACCGGATTCTGCTTCTGGACTAGTTTGAACCGGACTTTGGGATTTCTAGTGTGGGTCCCACAAACGGTCATATTGGAGTTATCTACAGTATATATATTCCAGTATTTTGAACAGTAAAACTACGGAGAAAAGGAGAAAGAAACCGAGCCGCAACGTAACCCTAAAACCGCGATTCCTCTCCGCCGCCGCCGTCGCGCTCGGGAACGTAGGTCACCATCAACAATCGGGAATCCTTCGTGATCTTCGGCGACAGAAGCTTAGCAAAGCTTGAGTCTCACGTGTCTATCCAGAGATCCCTTGTCTCTCGATTTGTTGACCGGGAAAAACTCCCCCGTCTGAATCGATCGAGACGACCGATCCTAGAGTGACCGTTGGTAGACCTAGTTTGCTTTGCAACGAAGATTGGATCTCAGAAGTACTGCTGCCGCGCATCGTCGTTGTCGTCGATCCCGAACCAAGCCGCCGCTCGGATTGCCGCCGCCGGTTTCGGGAAGATCCTTTCCAAGAGAGACCAAGGTTGTAGACTTTTCGTTGACTTCACTAACACGTCGTCGAACGAAGAGGAACACCGTAGTCTCCAAACGAAGTTTGTATCTCGTGTACATTCCATATTTACTTTTGTTGTAAAGGAACGATTGTTCCGTGTTGTAAGGGTTGGGTGCAACCCGTTGTGTGGGAGTGTTGACTCTCACGTGTGGAAGGGTTCCTTCCGTTAGTGCAGGGATTGGATTTCAATCCCGTTGGAGAAGTGACTGAGTCGTCCCTTGTTGGGGAGATAGGTCGAAGGGGGAAAGTGGATGTACCCAAGTCGGGGAACCACTATAAATTGCTTGTGTATTCTGTGTGTGTGCTTTTTATTTTTATTGTGCAGGTACGTTCGTAAATTCCGCAAAAGCGCTACTCGTCACCTATTCCCCCCCCCCCCATAGGTGCACATAGCTGACACTAGGTGGACTTTTAAAAGCTTTTCCCTAATAAGCTTCACAACATTTTCCATCTCCTCGAGCGCATCCGGACCCAACATAGGCCTCTCACCGATCTCGGTCCAAAACAAGGGAGTTCTGCAGCGTCTCTCATACAAGGCTTCAAACGGAGCCATTTGCAAGCTCTCCTGGTAACTGTTATTGTATGCGAATTCCATAAGCCGCAAACGCTCATCCCACGCTCCACCGTGGTCCAAGATGTAGCACTTGATCATATCCTCAACTATCTGGTTCACTCGCTCAGTCTGACCATTGGTCTGCGGGTGGTAAGCTGTAGAATACCTCAAATCTATACCCAAACCCTCTTGCAGACTCCTCCAGAAATGAGATGTAAAACGGGAGTCTCAATCTAAAATGATGCTAACTGGCACACCGTGCAACCTGATGACTTCATTCGGATACAGTTCTGCTATCTTTTTCATCGGATAATCAATCTTGTATGGCACAAAGAGAGCACACTTCGCCAGTCTATCCACTATAACCCAAATAGAATCAAAACCTCTATAAGATCTCGGCAAGCCTGTAATGAAGTCCATGGAAATACTTTCCCACTTCCAAGTATGGATCTCCAACGGAGTCAACTTGCCACCAGGCCTTCATGATCAGCCTTCACACGCTTGCAAGTGTGGCATTCAGCAACAAATTGGGCTATATCCCCCTTCATCCCATACCACCAGGCAATCTGCTTCAATTCATGATACATCTTTGTAGATCCTGGATGGTAGGCAACACTGGAACCATGAGCCTCTCTGCAAATCATACCCCTGATGTCTCCAACAGCGGGGATGCAAAACCTGTCGCAGTACTTCAAAGTACCCGCATCATCAAAAGAAAAATACGGCAACTCCCCTCTCTCAGTCCTGAGGTATAAGTGCAGAAGATCCGGATCATCCTTCTGGTGCAACCTGGTAAGTGCAATCCAACACGGCTCTGCCACTGCCAAACTGCTCTGCATGTCACAGCGTCCCACGAAAATATCCATTAGGAGGAACTATTCCACTAAACGATCAGCAGTGAGATTAAAGATCTTCCCCGTCTTCCGGCTCAGGGCATCGGCCACCACATTGGCCTTGCCCGGATGATACTGTATATCCACATCATAATCGGCCACATACTCTAACCAACGCCACTGGCGCAAATTCAGCTCCTTCTGGGTGAAGACATACTTGTGGCTTTTATGATCGGTGTAGATCTTGCACTGAGCACCATAGAGTAAATACCTCCACATCTTCAGGGCAAAGATCACTGCTGCGAACTCAAGATCAAGCATAGGGTAGTTCCTCTCATGAGTCTTCAGTTGCCTCGACCCATTCGCAATCACCCTCCCTTCTTCCATCAACACACCTCCGAGCCCAACATGTGAGGCATCCACATACACATCATAGTCCATGCCCTCCGTAGGCAATGCCAAAACAGGAGCAGAACACAACCTGCTCTTCAGCTCCAGAAAAGCCTCCTCGCATTTCTCGCTCCAAATGAACGCCGCATTCCTTAGCGTCAGCTTAGTCAAGGGCACTGCCAGTGTAGAAAAGCCCTCCACGAATCTTCTATAATTGCCGGCCAACCCCAAGAAGCTCCTAATCTCATTTGGTGTGCTCGGCCTATGTCAATCCATCACTGCAGAAATCTTTTTCGGGTCAACTGAAATGTCGTCCATGTTCACCACATGACCCAGGAAGGAAACTTGGGACAACCAGAATTCACATTTACTCAGCTTGGCAAATAACTGATGGTCTCTCAAAGCAGATAAAACCAATCGCAGATGCTGCTCATGCTCCTCAGCACTGCGAGAGTAAATCAGAACGTCGTCTATAAATACGATCACAAACTTATCCAAAAAATCATTGAACACCCGGTTCATCATGTCCATGAATGCTGATGGCGCGTTGGTCAAACCAAACGACATAACCAGGAATTCGAAATGCCCATGTCTCGACTTGAAAGCAGTCCGTGGAATGTCCGACTCACAGATCCTGAGCTGATGATAGCCTGAACGAAGGTCGATCTTGGAAAACACCGTGCTACCACGCAACTGATCAAATAAGTCATCGATCCTCGGCAGAGGGTACCTGTTCTTAATGGTAACTTTTTTCAGCTCCCTATAATCGATGCACAGCCTCATCGACCCATCCTTCTTCTTCACAAATAGAACAGGAGCACCCCAAGGCGACGAACTCGGCCTGATAAAACCTTTTGCCAACAACTCGTCCAACTGGACTCGCAACTCCTCCAACTCACAAGGGGCCATCCGGTAAGGCACCTTAGCAATAGGACGCGTACCCGATTCCAAATCAATCACAAACTCAACATCCCCTAGGGGGGAAGACCAGGTAGGTCATCAGGAAAAACATTACAAAAACCACGAACAACAGGAATCTCCTCCATGTGCGGTACACTAACAGTAGTCCCAACCACCGATACTAAACAAGCAAAACAATCAGAATGAAACAGCTTCTGAGCACATACCGCAGAAATGATAGGAGAGTCCTGGCACGGATCAGCATACACACTTCCAGGCTAACCGTTGTCCTTGATGAAGTCCAAGCGCTTCCCTTTGCACTGAATAACCGCATCATACTTAGACAACCAGTCCATGCCCAGAATAACATCGAAGACCTCTAGATCAATTATCTTCAAGTCTGCCTTCGCAAGAAAGTCCCCCAAAAAAATAAGGCAATCCAGAATGCCCAAATCTGACAACACAGATTCACTAGAAGGGAACTTGACGTGGAAGGTATCACGAACTTGATCTAGAACCAACCGATAACGCTCTACAAAAGCTCTAGCCACAAACGAGTGGGTAGAGCCGGAGTCGAATAGAACACGCGCCCAGCCGTTCTTCACCTTAAATTTCCCTATAGGAGTATATAAGCAACTAAGGCACTACCAAAACAAAACTATAACCATTCTAGCAAATAAAACTTTCAAGCTAGGAAAACAACTAACCTGAGATGACCTGAGTCGAGGTCTGAGCCTCCTCGGAAGAGATCATGTTCAGCTTCCCTTTGCCCTTGTCCACACGCTGAGGCGGAGGTAAAGCCTGAAGTGGAACTGCCTGAAGAATAGACTGGACCTGAGGACACCTTGTCTTGATATGGCCCTTCTGGCCACACTGAAAGCAGACTTTATCCTTACACCAGCACTGGGCAGCATCATGCCTGGGTCGCTTGCAAACAAAACAGGAAACATCCTTCCTAGGATCACCTTGAATAGCATGAACCTGCTCCTTCTTCTGAGCTCCCACCTTCTTGAAACACCTCTCAACATGGTGGCATGACCGGCCACAGAAGCTACACACCACCTTGCTCTTCTTTCCCGAAGCAGCATCGAGTACCTGGAGGTTCTTCTCTTCAGCAGACTTCCTCTTGTCCTTCCTCATTTGCTGGCCTCTGTTCTTTGCGGTCTCAATTACCTCCACTTTCAGAGCAGCCTCCACTACCCCTGCATAAGTCACTGATCCATAAGCACTGTCTAACTGCTGAACCTCGCTCCTCAAGCCACAAGGAACCGCTTGACTCGATCAGCTTCAACACTCACCAACCCAGGGGCAAACCGACTCAACTTGCTGAACTCTATCTCGTACTCACTGACCGTGAGTTGCCTCTGCTTCAGGTGAAGGAAGTCGTTCATAAGTCGGTCACGCTCGACGAAAGGCAGGAACTTCCTCAACAGCATCTCCTTGAACAATCCCCAAGTTCAACCAGCCACCAATCTCTCCTTTTCCCTAAGCCACCAACTCTTTGCCAAACCCTTTAGCTGATAGGCGGCTATCATAACTCTTTGATCATCTGCAATACCGGAGTACGAGAACATCTCCTCCATGGAGATCAGCCAATCGTCTATGAACATGAAATCTGCCTTCCCATCATATGTAGGAGGGTTAAGTCTCTGAAACTTAGAAATAAAGGCCATCTCTGCTGGAACCACCACTGGAGGTCTCAGGGGAGCAGGAGGGGGAGGGGCAGCTGACCCCCCTGCAGGGTCTTGCACTCCCTGAGTCTGTCCTACCACAACTGCCACCAGAGATTGGATCTGGACCTGCATCTCCACCAACTACCTGGTCAAGGAATTGTTGCTCAACCGTAAGCTCTCGATCACCGCATCACTCTGCGCTCTAGAAGTCTCACACTCAGACAGGGGAGTCGACCTGGTCGAAGGACTCCTTGACATCCTATGGTCATATCAACATTAGTCAAATCCAGGTACAATAGTTGGAACTAACTACAAGTACATACAATACATACATAAATATGATCTTAAAACTGCTAAACTTGCCCTGGGAGTTTATTTGAACAAAGATGATGTTATTCCTAACCTAGGATGGTTAACCACCATCATCTAACTTTTGTGCCTAGATCGGGAATGCATGAATTTATATTCTTTTTCTGATTTAAAAATCATGTGTGTACATATGTCATCCTGCAAATCTTTAACTTGGCACGTTGTGCTTATGCAATGTTATGCTATGCATGATTGTGCTATGTATTCTAAAAAGGCCCTAATGCATGTCATGAGCAGCGTACGCATGAAAATGTTATGCATCCCATACTACATAACATTCCCATGCAACGAAAAAGAAACGTGCAAGTCGCATTCATGTGGTGAGGTTATGCATCTCATACTACATAACCCTCACATGTTTCCCCTATGGTGAATCCATATACAGACACATATTATGCATCTCATACTACATAATATGCCTCATATACTTCATGTTATGCTATGAGTGTAGTGTTCGTGCTTCAGCCAAGGTGTGTTGATGACACATCGGTGTGTGTATGATATGACGCTAAACATCTAATACCAATAAGGAAAGGTTGCCCGACAAATTGTCAAGCAACCTCCCTCTGATACCAACTGTCACAACCCGCATTTTCTCCGAATTTAAGAAGTATCAGAGTTTGAGAAAACACGCATCGTGATGCCACGTCGAGCAGGGGATAACTGTCGACGCTCAGGCGAACACCATCTAACTAGACTATGAAAATTTCATAAGTTTAATGATTAGAAAATCAGATATAATTTTAAGGGTCGTATCCCTCGGCTCGGTGGATCACCTAGTCCACAGTTTTAAAACTATACTTATATGCGGCGGAAAATACTTTATTAATATTTGACATCCTATGAGAGTGCATAAGTGACCCCCGAGGTCAACTTATACTATGCAAGACTCCAGATTTATATTATATTATAAGTAGGAAAAAGATCTTTTTACGTTACTTGAAAAGTAGTGTATGAGTTTTATAAAACAAGCTGATCATGAGATATACTTATAGTAGTGTTTTTTTAGGTTTAAAAAATAACTAGCAACCTAGCATAAAACATCCTAAGAGTAAGTAGACTATCTCCAGAAAAGGTAGCAGTAAAAGAAACATATCTAGTATCATAAGGTAAAACTACTAGTGGGCGCTAAAAAACTGACATAAACCCACTAGCAAGTATGTATGTTTGTAAGAAAATAAGAAAACTACCTCACAACAGCAAGAGAAAGATCCCTACAACTCAAGGGATCACTAGCAACACCACAGCAAATCTAACTGTCTACTCGGCTACTAGTCAGAACCTGAGGCCTTCAAAAAAAGAAAGAACACCTCAGCAATTAAATTAAGAAAATCTGAATTATGGCATTAAATTAAAATGGAACAAAGAGGGTAAGTAAACATGACAGTGAAAACAAACACTGCCCAAATAAGCAAAAGTACACCAAGTACCAAGCAACAACACCAAGCCCTGCTCAAATCCTGCAGGGCTACAAGGCAAAAGACAAGAAAACTTGCCACAATATGTTGCATTCTACAAGAAAGAAATAACTAACAATCCTAATTTGTGAGTTAATGGCAGTAGTAAATAACATGGACCTGAGTTGGTGACCAAAAACAGTCCCCCAAACAAACAGTTCCAAGTAAAATAAAATTTCACTGTGTCAGCACAAAACCACCTCAAACACAGCCCGTACATGGGATAAAAAGGGTAGCGGCCACAGCAATACCCAGCCTGTACCTGGGACTAAAAAGTGGCGGCCACGGCTCGCACACAAAACATCCCGCTCCTTTAGAGCGTCAAAATACCACTACTTGCCATAACCCATGATTCGGCGCTCAAAACAAAGGAAGAACGAAAGGCCGACAAGACACCCCCCCCTAGGAGTTATTCACTCGGGAAGAAGAAAAAAAACAGAGAAGAAATAAATCTCAGCCTACAGGAAAAAAAAACGATCACTGTTACAGGAATCGTCGAACGCAGCTCGACGATTTTCGTCGAGCGCGGGAAAATCGTCGAATGCAGGAAAATCGTCGAATGCAGCTCGATGATTTTCGTTGAACACAAGCCACGGGTAATCGTCAAACTCCGTCCGACGATTTGCCGTTAAACGCAGACCACGGTAAATCGTCGAATACAGGCCACGGGAAAAAATATCGTCGAACGTCGTTCGACGATTTTCCATTCGTCGAACAAAGGTAACGGGAAAAATCATCGAACGCCATTCGACGATTTTCCTTATGCCGAACACTGGCCACGGGAAAATCGTCGAACTCCGTTCGACGATTTCCGTCGGACCCAGAACTAAGGCACATCGTCGAGCTCAGCTTGACGATAATTGTCGAACTCAGATCGACGATTTCCGTCGAACTGGCTGCATTGAGTGCACAGAAATCCTATACCTCCAACTTCGTTTCCCGTCCAAACTTATTAACCTAATTTAGTCCTATTACTCGTAATTTAAGTAGGAAAACCCACTGCTACTAAATTCTAGGGTTGAAAGGCTAATTGCTACCCAAACCGAGATTAACAGGGAACCATTTGATAAAACAAAGAAGACTACAGCACTCTAGCAGAAAACTTGAGTTCCAGAACTTGAGAAAATGCAAAAAGAAACATAAAGGAGCATTATGGTTTAAGATCCACATGATTTAGACGGAAAAAAACAGAGTAAAATAACAATCTCAGGAAAACAGGAAAAATTACAGCAAATTGAACATGAAAAGGAGAAGAAAAAACTTGGCAACGGTAGGAGCACCACTTGCCTCAAATACCAGTGATTTAACTTGCACAGCCCTTCCTCTCTCTCTCGGCTCCAGCCGCAATAGCACCTAAACAGAATCTAAGGTTTTAATGGCGGAGAAAGATCAAACCAGAAATTCTGATACCCCTAAAAACACCATTAAAGTTGAATCTCTTACCGTAGGAATGAAGGTCTAGGCGAGAGCAATCCAAATCCGCTTTCGGAATCGAATTCCGTCCACTAACGCTCCCAGAATCGGCGTCTGAAGGGTAGCAGGGTTGGCGGTTTTTTTTACTTCCTCTCGAACAGGCAGCGGTTTCTCTCCCACAGAACGAGACAATGAATAGTCTCGTTTATTTCTTAAGGCTATATATATTTATACATGGACACATCTTTTCAGCCCTAACTGCCACCTAAAACCAGTTGATTCCTTACAAGCTTTATAAATTAAATAATTGCACCCATTATTATCAACACATCAAAACGACGCGAAAACCGAACCACCTTGGAATCCGACAAAATTCACACCGTAGCTAAATACCTATGCTACAAACGCAATGACGAAGGCGAAATCTACTTTCGATCATCAAAACTTGGGTTATCACTACCCGAAGCCAAAACACAAGCATCCCCCGAGAGGCCTCACCGGTCACCAAAACAGACCCAGCTTGCTAGGGGATCTTGCCAATAAGGCTACCAACAATCCACACAAGGAACCTAAAGAGCTAAGACCATGCTCTAACAAACGGCACCTGTCAGAAACGCGTCAAGGTAATGCCAAACGAGAATTAAATAATCGCAGAAAAAACGGGGGCGTTACAGTCACTCCCCCTAAAAGAACGTTTCATCCTGAAACTTTACATACACTACTTCTACTATAGAAGGAAGGTAACAAACAAGAGCACTAGAAAGGAAACGTACCAATCAAATCAAGGGAACAGATGAGGTTGAGCCTCCCTCATAGCAGACTCTAGCTCCCAAGTCGCGCTTTCCAAATCCTGATTCTTCCATAGAACTTTCACCATCGGGATAGACTTTGTCCGCAGCACCCGATCTTGAGTATCCAAGATGCGGACCGGCACCTCAACATATGAAAGATTAGGCTCCAACTGGGGCACCGCATCCAAGACTTGCCCACTACTTCGCACGCACTTCCTTAATTGGCTTACATGAAACACATTGTGAATACCTGGGAAATTTGCTGGCAAATCCAATCTATATGCTGACACGCCAATCCGCTCAACGATCTTAAACGAGCCCACATACCTCGGGTCCAATTTCCGGTTCTTACCGAACCTCTTAACACCAACCATCGGGGAAACCTTAAGAAACACAAGGTCCCCTACAAGAAAACTCCAAGTCAGACCTACGCCTGTTGGCGTTCCTCTCATATCTCTCCTGAGCAATACGAAGCTTTTCCCTAAAAAGCTTCACAGCAGTTTCCATCTCCTTGAGCGCATCCGGACCCAACACAGGCCTCTCACCGACCTCGGTCCAAAACAAGGGAGTTCTGCAGCGCCTCCCATACAAGGCTTCAAACGGAGCCATTTGCAAGGTATCCTGGTAACTGTTATTGTATGTGAATTCCATAAGCCGCAAACGCTCATCCCACGCTCCACCATGGTCCAAGATGTATCACCTGATCATATCCTCAACTATCGGGTTCACTCGCTCAGTCTGACCATTGGTCTGTGGGTGGTAAGCTGTAGAATACCTCAAATCTGTACCCAAACCCTCTTGCATACTCCTCCAGAAGCGAGATGTAAAACGGGAATCTCGATCCGAAATGATGCTAACTGGCACACCGTACAACCTGATGACTTCATTCAGATACAGTTCTGCTATCTTTTTCATCGGATAATCAATCTTGTACGGCACAAAGTGAGCACACTTCGTCAGTGTGTCCACTATAACCCAAACAGAATCAAAACCTCTAGGAGATCTCGGCAAGCCCGTAATGAAGTCTATGGAAATACTTTCCCACTTCCAAGTATGGATCTCCAACGGAGTCAACTTGCCACCAGGCCTTCCATGATCGGCCTTCACACGCTTGCAAGTGTGCCACTCAGCAACAAATTAGGCTATATCTCCCTTCATCCCATACCACCAAGCAATCTGCTTCAATTCATGATACATCTTTGTAGATCCTGGATGGTAGGCAACACTGGAACAATGAGCCTCTCTGCAAATCATACCCCTGATGTCTCCAACAGCGGGGATGCAAAACCTGCCACGGTACTTCAAAGTACCGCAATCATCAATAGAAAAATCCGGCAACTCCCCTCTCTCAATCCTGAGGTACAAGTGTAGAAGATCTGGATCATCCTTCTGGTGCAACCTGGTAAGTGCAATCCAAGACGGCTTTGCCACTGCCAAACTGCTCTGCATCTCACAGCGTCCCATGAAAATATCCATTAGGAGGAACTCTTCCACTAAATGATCGGCGGTGAGATTAAAGATCTTCCCCGCCTTCTGGCTCAGGGCATCGGCCACCACATTGGCCTTTCCCGGATGATACTGTATATCCACATCATAATCGGCCACATACTCTAACCAACGCCGCTGGCGCAAATTCAGCTCCTTCTGGGTGAAGACATACCTGAGGCTTTTATGATCGGTGTAGATCTTGCACTGAGCACCATAGAGTAAATGCCTCCACGGCTTTAGGGCAAAGATAACTGTTGTGAACTCAAGATCATGCATAGGGTAGTTCCTCTCATGAGTCTTCAGTTGCCTCGACCCATACGCAATCACCCTCCCTTCTTGCATCAACACACCTCCGAGCCCAACATGCGAGGCATCCACATACACATCATAGTCCATGCCCTTCGTAGGCAATGCCAAAACAGGAGCAGAACACAACCTGCTCTTCAGCTCCAGAAAAGCCTCCTCGCATTTCTCACTCCAAATGAACGCCGCATTCTTCTGCGTCAGCTTAGTCAAGGGCGCTTCTAGTGTATAAAATTCCTCCACTAATATTCTATAATAGCCGGCCAACCCCAAGAAGCTCCTAATCACCTTGGGTGTGGTCGGCCTATGCCAATCCATCACTGCAGAAATCTTTTCCGGGTCAACCGAAATACGGTCCTTGTTCACCACATGACCCAGGAAGGAAACCTGGGACAACCAGAATTCACATTTACTCAGCTTGGCGAATAATTGATGGTCTCACAAAGCAGATAAAACCAATCGGAGATGCTGCTCATGCTCCTCAGCACTGCGAGAGTAAATCAGAACGTCATCTATAAATACGACCATAAACTTATCCAGAAAATACTTGAACACCCGGTTCATCATGTCCATGAATGCTGATGGCGCGTTGGTCAAACCAAACAACATAACCAGGAATTCGAAATGCCCATGTCTCGACCTGAAAGCAGTCCGTGGAATGTCTGACTCACGGATCCTGAGCTAATGATAGCCTGAACGAAGGCAATCTTGGAAAACACCGTGCTACCACGCAACTGATCAAATAAGTCATCGATCCTCGGCAGAGGGTACCTGTTCTTAATGGTAACTTTGTTCAGCTCCCTATAATCGATGCACAGTCTCATCGACCCATCCTTCTTCTTCACAAATAGAATAGGAGCACCCCAAGGCGACAAACTCGGCCTGATAAAACCTTTTGCCAACAACTCGTCCAACTGGACTCGTAACTCCTCCAACTCATGAGGGGCCATCCGGTAAGGCACCTTAGCAACAGGACGTGTACCCGGTTCCAAATCAATCACAAACTCAACATCCCGCTCGGGGGGAAGACCAGGTAGGTCATCAGGAAAAACATCAGAAAAACCACGAACAACAGGAATCTCCTCCAAGCGCGGTACATTAATAGTAGTCCAAACCACCGACTCTAAACAAGCAAAACAATCATAATGAAACAGCTTCTGAGCACATACCGCAGAAATGATAGGAGAGTCCTGGCACAGATCAGCATACACACTTCCAGGCTGACCGTTGTCCTTGATGAAGTCCAAGCGCTTCCCTTTGCACTGAATAACCACATCATACTTAGACAACCAGTCCATGCCCAGAATAACATCGAAGTCCTCTAGATCAATCATCTTCAAGTCTGCCTTCGCAAGAAAGTCCCCCAACAAAACAGGGGAATCTAGAATGCCCAAATCTGACAACACAGATTCACTAGAAGGGAACTTAACGCGGAAGGTATCACGAACTTGATCTAGAACCAACCGATAACGCTCTACAAAAGCTCTAGCCACAAACGAGTGGGTAGCGCTGGAGTCGAATAGAACACGTGCCCAGCGGTTCTTCACCATAAATTTTCCTATAGGAGTATATAAGCAATTAAGGCACTACCAAAACAAAACTATAACCATTCTAGCAAATAAAACTTTCAAGCTAGGAAAACAACTAACCTGAGATGACCTGATTCGAGGTCTGGGCCTCGTCGGAAGAGATCACGTTCAGCTTCCCTTTGCCCTTGTCCACACGCTGAGGCGGAGGTAAAGCCTGAAGTGGAACTGCCTGAATAATAGGCTGGACCTGAGGACAACTTGTCTTGATATGGCCCTTCTGGCCACACTGAAAGCAAACTTTATCCTTAGACTAGCACTGGGCAGCATCATGCCCGGGTCGCTTGCAAACAGAACAGGAAACATCCTTCCTAGGAGCACCTTGAATAGCATAAACCTGTTCCTTCTTCTGAGCTCCCGCCTTCTTGAAACACCTCTCAACAGGGTGGCCTGACCGGCCACAGAGGCTACACACCACCTTGCTCATCTTTCACAAAGCAGCATCAAGTACCTAGGGGTTCTTATCTTCAATAGACTTCCTCTTGTCCTTCCTCATTTGCTGGCCTCTGTTCTTTACGGTCTCAATTGCCTCCACTTTCAGAGCAGCCTCCACTACCCCTGCATAAGTCACTGATCCATAAGCACTGGATAACTGCTGAACCTCGCTCCTCAAGCAACTAAGGAACCGCTTGACTCGATCAGCTTCAACACTCACCAACCCAGGGGCAAACCGGCTCAACTTGCTGAACTCTACCTCGTACTCACTGACCGTGAGTTGCCTCTGCTTCAGGTGAAGGAAGTCGTTCATAAGTCGGTAATGCTCTACCGAAGGTAGGAACTTCCTCAACAGCATCTCCTTGAACAATCCCCAAGTGCAACCAGCCACCAATCTCTCCTTTTCCCTAATCCACCAGCTCTTTGCCAAACCCTTTAGCTAATAGGCGGCTATCATAACTCTCTAATCATCTGCAATATCGGAGTACGAGAACTTCTTTTCCATGGAGATCAGCCAATCGTCTATGACCATGAAATCTGCCTTCCCATCATATGTAGGAGGGCTAAGTCTCTTAAACTGAGAAATAAATGCCATCTCTGCTGGCACCACCACTGGAGGTCTCAAGGGAGCAGGAGGGGAAGGGGAAGCTGACCCCCCTGCAGGGTGTTACACTCCGTGAGTCTGTCCTGCCACAACTGCTGCCAGAGACTGGATTTGGACCTGCATCTCCACCAACTGCCTGGTCAAGGAATCATTGCTCAACCGCAAGCTCTCGATCATTGCATCACTCTGTGCTCCAGAAGTCTCCCCCTCAGACAGGGGAGTCGACCTGGTCGAAGGACGTCTTGCCATCCTATGGTCATATCAACATTAGTCAAATCCTGGTACAATTGTTGGAACTAACTACAAGTACAGACAATACATACATAAATATGATCTTAAAACTGCTACACTTGCTCTGGGAGTTTATTTGAACAAAAATGATGTTATGCCTAACCTAGGATGGTTAACCACCATCATCTAACTCTTGTGCCTAGATCGGGAATGCATGAATTTATATTCTTTTTCTGATTTAAAAACCATGTGTGTACATATGTCATCCTGCAAATCTTTAACTTGGCACGTTGTGCTTATGCAATGTTCTTCTATGCATGATTGAGCTATGCATTCTAAAAAGGCCCTAATGCATGTCATGAGTGGCGTATGCATGAAAATGTTATACATCCCATACTACATAACATTCCCATGCAACGAAAAAGAAACGTGCTAGTCGCATTCATGTGGTGAGGTTATGCATCCCATACTACATAAACCTCACATGTTGCCCCTATGGTGGATCCATATACAGACACATATTATGCATCCCATACTACATAATATGCCCCGTATACTTCATGTTATGCTATGAGTGTAGTGTTCGTGCTTCAGCCAAGACGTGATGATGACACATCGGTGTGTGTATGATATGATGCTAAACATCTAATACTTATAAGGAAAGGTTGCCCGACAAATTATCAAGCAACCTCCCTCTGATACCAACTGTCACAACCCGCATTTTCTCCGAATTTAAGAAGTATCAGAGTATGAGAAAACACGCGTCGTGATGCCACGTAAGGCAGGGGATAACTGTCGACGCTCAGGCGAACACCATCTAACTAGACTATGAAAATCTCATAAGCTTAATGATTAGAAAATCAGATATAATTTTAAGGGACGTATCCCTCGGCTCGGTGGATCACCTAGTCCATAGTTTTAAAACTATACTTATACACGGTGGAAAATACTTTATTTATATTTGACATCCTATGAGAGTGCATAAGAGACCCCCGAGGTCAACTTATACTATGCAAGACTCTAGATTTATATTATATTATAAGTAGGAAAACGATCTTTTTACGTTACTTGAAAAGTAGTGTATGAGTTTTATAAAACATGCTGATCATGAGATATACTTATAGTAGTGTTTTTTAGGTTTAAAAAATAACTAGCAACCTAGCATAAAACTTCTCAAGAGCAAGTAGACTATCTCCAGAAAAGGTAGCAGTAAAAGAAAAATATCTATTATCATAAGGTAAAACTACCAGTGGTCGCCAACAAAATGACACGAACCCACTGGCAAGTATGTATATTTGTAAGAAAACAGGAAAACTACCTCACAACAGCAAGAGAAAGGTACCTACAACTCAAGGGATCACCAGCAACACCATAGCAAATCTAGCCGTCTACTCGGCTACTAGTCAGAACCTGAGGCATTCAGAAAAAGAAAGAACACCTCAGCAAGTAAATCAAGAAAATCTGAATTAGGGCATTAAATTAAAATGGAACAAAGAGGGTAAGTAAACATTATAGTGAAAACAAACACTGCCCAAAGAAGCAAAAGTACACCAAATACCAAGCAACAACACCAAGCCCTGCTCAAATCATACAGGGTTACAAGGCAAAAGACAAGAAAACTTGCCACAATATGTTGCATTCTACAAGGAAGAAACAAATAACAATCCTAATTTGTGAGTTAATGGTAGTAGTAAATAACATGGACCTGAGTTGGTGACCAAAAACAGTCCCCCAAACAAACAGTTCCAAGTAAAATAAAATTTCACTGTGTCTGCACAAAACCATCTCAAACCCAGCCCGTATCTGGGATAAAAAGGGTGGCGGCCACATCAATACCCAGCCCGTACCTGGGACTAAAAAGTGGCGGCCACGGCTCGCACACAAAACATCCCGC
This sequence comes from Platanthera guangdongensis, assembly GCA_039583875.1. Taxonomy (NCBI): domain Eukaryota; kingdom Viridiplantae; phylum Streptophyta; class Magnoliopsida; order Asparagales; family Orchidaceae; genus Platanthera; species Platanthera guangdongensis. The sequence goes on along the minus strand of CM077164.1, from coordinate 77,748,539 downwards.
TCCTTTAGAGCGTCAAAATACCACTACCTGCCATAACTCACGATTCGGCCCTCAAAACAAAGGAAGAACAAAAGGCCGATAAGACACCCCTCCCCCCTAGGAGGTATTCACTCGGGAAGAAGAAACAAAACTGAGAAGAAATAAATCTCAGCCTACATGAAAAAAAACGATCACTGTTACAGGAATCGTCGAACGCAGCTCGACGATTTTCGTCGAGCGTGGAAAAATCGTCGAATGCAGGAAAATCGTCGAACGCATCTGACGATTTTCGTCGAACACAGGCCACGGGGAATCGTCGAACTCCGTTCGACGATTTGCCGTTAAACGCAGACCACAGTAAATCGTCGAATACAGGCCACGGGAAAAATATCGTCGAACGTCGTTCGACGATTTTCCTTTCATCGAACAAAGGTCACGGGAAAAATCATCAAACGTCGTTCGACGATTTTCCTTATGCCGAACACTGGCCACGGGAGAATCGTCTAACTCCGTTCGACGATTTCTGTCGGACCCAGAACTAAGGCACATCGTCGAGCTCAGCTCGACGATAATCGTCGAACCAAGATCGACGATTTCCGTCGAACTGGCTGCATTGAGTGCACGGAAATCCTGTACCTCCAACTTCGTTTCCCGTCCAAACTTCTTAGTCTAATTCAATCCTATTACTCGTAATTTAAGTAGGAAAACCCACTGCTACTAAATTCTAGGGTTGAAAGGCTAATTGCTACCCAAATCGAGATTAACAGGGAACCATTTGATAAAACAAACAAGACACAGCACTCCAGCCGAAAACTTGAGTTCCAGAACTTGAGAAAATGCAAAAAGAAACATAAAGGAGCATTATGGTTTAAGATCCACATGATTTAGATGGAAAAAAACAGAGTCAAATAATAATCTCAGGAAAACAGAAAAAATTACAGCAAATTGACCATGAAAAGGAGAAGAAAAAACTTGGCAAGGGTAGGAGCACCACTTCCCTCAAATACCAGCGATTTAACTTGCACAGCCCTTCCTCTCTCTCTCTCGGCTCCAGTCACAACAGTACCTAAACATGATCTAAGGTTTTAATGGCGGAGAAAGATCAAACCAGAAATTCTGATACCCCTAGAAACACCATGAAAGTTGAATCTCTTACCGTAGGAATGAAGGTCTAGGCGAGAGCACTCCAAATCCGCTTTCGGAATCGAATTCCATCCACTAACTCTCCCAGAATTGGCGTCTGAAGGGTAGCATGGTTGGCGGTTTTTTTTTACTTCCTCTCGAACAGGCAGTGGTTTCTCTCCCACAGAAGGAGACAATGAATAGTCTCGTTTATTTCTTAAGGCTATATATATTTATGCATGGACACGTCTTTTCAGCCCTAACTGCCACCTAAAACCACTTGATTCCTTGCAAGCTTTATAAATTAATTAATTGCACCCATTATTATCAACACATCAAAACGACGCGAAAACTAAACCACCTCGGAATCCGACGAAATTCACACCGTAGCTAAATACCTATGCTACGAATGCAACGGCGAAGTCAAAATCTACTTTTGACGATCAAAATTCGGGTTATCACTACCCAAAGCAAAAAAACACAAGCATCCCCCGAGAGGCCTCACCGGTCACCAAAACAGACCCGGCTTGCTAGGGGATCTTGCCAATAAGGCTACCAACAATCCACACAAGGAACCTAAAGAGCTAAGGCCACGCTCTAACAAACGGCACCTGCCGGAAATGCGTCAACGTAACGCCAAACGAGAATTAAATAATCGCAGAAAAAACAAGGGCGTTACAGCCTAAGCCGCTCCCTGAGGCATCACTATAGATCTCATAGCTGTCTGTACCACATGGTGACGTCAAAACGGGCGCCGTGGTCAAATGACTCTTTATCTCTTCAAAACCTCGCACGCACTCCGGCATCCAAACAAACTTCTAATACTTCCTTGTTAATGTGGTAAGAGGAAAAGGGATCTATGAGAAGTTCTCTACAAAACGTATATAGTAGCCCGCTAGTCCAAGGAAACTCCTGACTTCGGCCACCAAAGACAACACCGACCACTCCCGTACGGCTCTTGTCTTTGACGGATCTACCGCAATGCCCTCTCTATTCGCAACATCGCCAAGAAAAGCCACTGACAATAGCCAGAACTCACACTTAGAGAACTTGGCATATAGATGATTCCTCCTAAAGGTGTGCAACACCTTCCGTAAACGGTTCGCATGATCTTCTTCCGATTGAGAGTGCACCAAAATGTTGTCGATGAAGGCTATCACAAATAAATCCAAGTACTCTCTAAAAGTGCGGTGCATTAAGTCCATGAACACTGATGGCTCATTACATAGCCCAAATGGCAGTATAGTGAACTCATAATGACCGTAGTTTGTCTCAGTCTTCCTCTTTCAAATTCGTGGTCGAATTCTTTTGTGGGGTGGCCTGTACGTGTCACTGTGACCAGCTTTAACCGTAATTGAACTCAAGAATGTCCACTAAGGAATGAAAATACACCTGCTTGAGAAACCTATGCGTTCCTATATTGTTGATCTTACTTGTGCAAAGTCGCTAATGTGTGTCTTGTCCACCTATATGTGACTCGACGTGGTGTTGGGCAGTCTGAGCCCCAGCATTCTGATGAGAGTGCGGTGCCAGTTGAGGTGCCTACACCTCCTCCTTCTGCGGAAAGTGTATGCTTAGTTGCTGAGGCGCTGCTTGCAATGATTCATGCATAGCCTACTGGGCAGGCGCAGCCTGCAATGGTGCCCGAACAGGTTGGTGTGAGGCCAGAACCTAGTGAGGCTGCTGTTCATCCTCGAGCAGCTGAACGGCAGTTGAAGTAGTTTATGAGCTTCAATTCTCCTACGTTTATGGGTGTGGAATCCCCGACACAAGCGGAGGATTGGTTGTCCCACGTCAAGAGAATTTTGATGGTGATAGGGACAGAGGAAGAAAATAAAGTCACCTTGGCCACCTTTTTGCTGGAAGGCAATACCCGGCTATGGTGGGACGAGATAGAGTTGCACCACTTAGCAGGCAGACAATTAACAAAAGTCTTGATAGAGGAGTTTTTGAGATTGTTCTTGGCAAAGCATTTGCCATTAGCACAACGCATCGCCATGGAAAATGAGTTCCAGCATCTAACTCAGGGTGAATGTAGTGTTGACACCTACCTACAGGAGTTTACACGGTTGGGATGCTATGCCGGGTCTATCTTCGCTGATGAACAACGTAAAACCAATTGGTTCTATGAAGGACTGCGGGATGAGTTGAGATTCCTGCTCTTGAGTTCGGTGAACCAGGGGTTTCAAGCGTTGGTGGATACGGCGTGTGCATTGAAAAAAGATATGAAGTGGGTGTAAGGAAAAAGGGACTTTACTGTGACAAAGTCTGAGTTCAAAGTGTCGCACCTGGGGAAATCAAACTACCGAAGGAAATGGAGTAAGAGATCCAAGTCTTCTACACAGGCTCCCTCGAGTGTTGCATCTGGAGCAACTTTAAGGCAAGAGTCTCATACCTGTTATATGTGTGGTATAGTGGGACATATAGTCTGTGATTGTCGGGTTGGTCCACCAAAGGTTGAAAAGAAGACAGGAGTGTCATATGTTGATAAGGGAAAGGCAGTGGTGGAGTCCTCTGCATCCAAAGAGCAGCAACGAGTGTATAATTTGGCCAGCAGGAGGCCATAAATCAAAGTGACATCGTCACAGGTACGATCTAAGTTATTAATTATTTCCTTTTCATATTTCATACCTTGTATGTAGCTTGTGTATGATGTGTTTATATTAGGCTTTGTCCTGATTCTAGACTATCCGGCGAGAGCACTTTTTGATACGGGTGCTTCGCATTTGTTTCTATCTGTGGACTTTGTGTTATGGATCGGAATGTCGATTCGTATGGTGGCAGATAGTGTGAAGGTGTTATTACCGAATGGATGTGTGATGCATGCGGATAGATCTTGCTTTGTGGAGGTACAAATAGGAAGTCAGGATTTTGGGTTGGAAGCATTTGTACTGCCGATATCGGAATTTGATGTGATCTTTGGTATGGACTGGCTCTCGGAGCAACGTGCCTTTATAGATTGCAATTCAAAAGAAGTCACACTGGGGTAGAATACCGAACGAGAGACGAAATTCATTGGTATGCGAGGATCTAGCAAGACATTGATGTCTGCCCTCCAAGTAGTTAAGGCAATTCGGAAAGGCGAGGAGTTATTCTTCACGCTTATTGAGGCTGTTGAGCCAAAGGCCAGTGTGAATGATGTTTCGATTGTTTCAGAGTTTTTTGATGTGTTTCTGAAAGAACTTCCGGGTTTTCCACCATAGCGGGAGATTGACTTCTCGATTGAGTTGGTGTCAGGTGCAAAACCTGTGGCTCGCTCACCATATCGAGTAGCGACAAAGGAAATGGCGGAACTAAAAGTTCAACTATTGTTGGGTATTGTATCCACGCTAAACCAGATTTGATAAAGTCATCCTTGAACTAAGATGAATTAAGTTGTATTTGATGCTTTGTTTGAGTTATGTGTTTGCAGGATTTTAATGGGAAGTGTAGACCAATGTCAGTCTACAATGGGTCACCAAATACGGGACCATACAATGTAATCCCTCATTGTGTGATCCAAGATGTTGACTCATGTGTAGCCTCTCCATTGGGATACACTTCATATTCAAGCTCTATGGCTAAGTGGAAAAGATTTGTTGTTGGTCTCATCTAAGAAGAAGAAAATTTTGTTAAAGAAAATTTTGCTAAGTAAAATACTCGAGTAGCTCTATACCTGCTCGAGTAATTAGCTAAGTTTATACTCGAGTAAGATTACTCATACACGAGTAAGAATGACTGATCCCGTGTAGTCAAAATATGGCTCTCGAGTAGTTAAGACAACTACTCGAGTAGTTTCCCTCTCTTTCTCGGGTTTACAGAATTTCCCTCTCCAATTATTTCTAAGCAAAATACTAGAGTAGGCTATATATATATATATATACGCGAGTAGTTTATCTTCTGTCTCGAGTAACTGAATTCTGGCACTCGTGCAGTTCTTACTTACTCGAGTGGTCTAAGTCATGTACTCGAGTAGTTCATTTAATACTCGAGTAGTACAGAGTTAATACTCGAGTAACCCAGATTTCTATACCAGAAAATTTTTCTAAGTGAATTACTCGAGTAATAATTTCCATATACTCGAGTAGTTCATTTTGTCTCGAGTAGTTCAACTTCATTACTCAAGTAGTCATTTCCATATATTCGAGTAGTTCTTTTTGTCTCGAGTAGTTCTTTTTGTCTCGAGTAGTTCAACTTCAATACTCGAGTAGTCCCTGTGTCGAGTATTTTCTCAACCACTCGAGTAGTTCATTCTCAGCTACTCGAGTAGTATTCCTTATACTCGAGTAATCCACTCCACCTCTCGTGTAACTACTTAAGTACTCGAGGATGTCATTTTTGATACTCGAGTAGTTGAATTCTTTTTCTTCAAGTTTACTCGAGTAGTTGTCTCCATGTACTCGAGTAATTATCTTTTTTTCTCTCGTGTAGTTTTTCCTGTTTACTCGAGTAGTTATCTTCTACCCACTCGAGTAGTTCTGCTATGTACTCGAGTAGTCATTTCTCTCTCTCTCTCTCGAGTATATTACTTCGATCTTTTTAGAATATTTGTTAAGTCCAGATTTGATGGGAATTTTCAAATGCCTAGACATGATTGGTCCATGTGTACCTCATTAAGACTAATTATGACCGTTAGGGAAGATCTTATATAAGGTCTTGTCAAAACCGACTAACCCTAAGCACTATCAAGAATTATTCTAAGAATTCTAAATTTCATTCTCTCTTTCTAAAAATGGAAGCCACCGCCGCCGACCTTCATCGCTCATAATCGGCTAGGGTTTTTGATCCAGAAGATTCAGAATAAGAAGACCCACAGATCGAGATCATTTTGCATTCTTCATCATTCATCTGATCGTGTGAAGTCAAAGCATTCCAGATCTAGTTCTTGGCGAACCATCTTCTTAAATAGCTTCTGAGAAGGCCTTAAAGATCAAGGGGAAGACCTTGGCCAAGATTTTCAGATCTGTGAAATAAATCTGTTTGTAAATCATATTTACTTCATTTATTCTTGTAGGAGATTTCTCTTCGAGTGTACGAGCTTTTGTCTCCGAGTTGTAGGAAGTTTTATCTTCCGAGTGTATATCTGTTTTGTGGATCGAGATTGTAGGAACTTTGTTCCGAGGTGTAGGATTGATTTTTAATCCGAGATAGTGGAGTAGCCGAATCTAGTATATTGCTAGATCGGTGAGGGAAAGTGGATGTACCCAAGGTTGGGGAACCACTATAAATCTTGTCTCATCTGTGATTGATTGGTAGATAGTTCTGTGCTTTGGTTTGAAATTTGTATTCCGTAAAAAGATGCACATCTCACCTATTCACCCCCCCCCCCCCTCTAGGTGATTTAGGTAGGCAACTATAAACTTTCAATTGGTATCAGAGGGAGGTTGATCGTTAAAAGGTTAACACCTTGATCAGATCCTTCTATGGTTGTCTTTTGAGATCTAGCAATAAAATGGACAAGGCTAAAAATTTTGCCAAGCTTCCTTTGTGCACCAAGAATAACTTTCTCATGTGGAAGGAGAGAATCAAGTTCTTTATGGAAGTAGTGGATCCTAGGATCTTCATGATAGTTGAAGAAGGTACTTATATTCCCATGACCATCTCCACTATAGATCCAACTAAGAAAGTCCCAAAGAAATTAATGGATCTAGATAAGGACGAGATTGCACTTGTGTCATTAGACCTAAAGGCCAAAAACATTATAGCAAGTGCAATCAATGACTCAATGCTGCAAAACCTGATCCACTGCCAGTCTGCAAAAGAGATGTGGCAGTCACTAGTTACCTTGATGGAAGGTACAGAAGAAGTGAGGGATGATAGAAGATCCCTTCTAAATCAGAAGTATGAGGCTTTCTGACAAGGAAACAAGGAAACCATTGCTGATACATTTGAGAATTTCTTCAAGATAGTGAATGGGCTAAGGGTATATGGCAGAGTCTTCACTAATGGAGAATTAAATGGTAATTTCTTGAGATCCCTAACTAAGGAATGGGATAACAAGGTATGTGTCATCAGGGAGTTTGGAAAACTGGTCGAGACAGACCCACAGAATCTCTTCGGGAAGCTTATGTCATATGAGCTTCAACTCAATTCCAGAAAGGCTGAAGAAGAGAACAGTAGGTCTGCATTCAAAGAGAAGTCTGTTACTCTAAAGGCAGATACCTCTAAGAAGTCAAAGGTTGTTCCTCCTACTCCAGCACAAGAAGTTAGTGAAGAAGAAACCTCGGATCCAAGCACCTCAGGGTCTGAGCTATCAGAAGGAGAGTTCTCACTACTCTCATGACAGTTCAAGAAATTCTTGAACAAGAAGAAGCAATTGAAAGGCAAGGATGCCTTATATAGACGATCACGACATGATGGTGATCGTCAAAGAAAAGGCTCAAGCAGCCATGACAGGTATGCTTCTAAACAGAACAAACATGTTTCCACTAACATTATTTGCTACTGCTGTAATAAGCTAGGACACGTCATCGCTGACTGCCCTCACAAGAAGAAGGAGGGTGGTAGAAAGGAAAAGAAGTCCTCGTACAATAAGAAGAGGACAGAGAAGAGCCTAATAGCTAAAAAGGGCAAGACTCTCAGTGACTCTGACTCATCAGAGTCGAGTGAAGAAGAGGAAGCTTATTTTGGGCTTATGGCTCAAACAGATGATGAACAAGAGCCCTAGTTCACTGGGAAGGTAAACTCTCACACACCTCTTTCAGATTCTGAAGTTTCTGAGCATGATCGTTAGTACAGCTCGTCTGACTATGTGTCTGAACTCATGTCCCAGTATAAGGAGTTAATCATGGCTTACGACAAATGTCGCAGAGTCGTGAAAACTTAGGCTAAAGAGATAAAGTCTCTCAAAGCTGATGAGAGCATCTTGAGAGAGGAAGTCACCAAGACTAACTCAATCAAAGAGAACTTCAATAATGCTGTTGAATAATATAAGAAGGCTCTTGAGCATCTTGACCTTAAAGAGAAAATCATCAAAGAGTTGGAAGAACAACTCGCCACTGAAAAGAAACTTGTCGAAAGTTTCTCGAAGCCTAAGACTGTTCTTCCATTCGTTGTTGAATTCTCATCTAAGGCAAAGGGTGTTGGACTAGGCCATGAAGAAGCTCCTAGTAACTCTTCTAGGAGAAATAAGGCTCAACGGTAGAATAAGGCCGCTAAGAAGGCCTTGGCCAAAGAGAATGGAAAAGCCCCTCAAGATCAGACCTCCTTCAAAAAGGTCATATTTCCTTCAAATGAGTTTGATCTTGACTCATCCTACGGACACTTTGCAAGGCCTATCTATGTAGAGCTAAAGTCCCGTTATCAAGGATGGACTCGCCCCAGAAAATTTAGTGAAAGTGTCTTTAAGGCACCTTATGAAGAAGTGATTATTCAGAGCTTTGGCCCTTTCAATCATGGTCATAACTTCAAGAAAGCACCAAAGGTAAAGCTTGTTGTAGAAAAGCCCGTGAAGGAGAAGAAAACATGTGATTGTCATCATCATGAAGCTTATTCTTCCAAGAATGTTGCCCCTGCCAGACCACAACTTCAAAAGGTCAAGCAGGAGAAAATAAGGCAAAGATACAACAGATTTGACTGTTGGTGCTGTGGCAAAATTGGTCACTTTGCCATCGATTGCTGGTTTAATCCCAGAAATTATGCAACCCCTCATGTTGGCAATATGAGAAAGACCACTCCTAATGCTAATATTCGTAGGGGGAGTGTTCTAAACCGAGACCAAGGAGCCAAACATATTTGGGTTCCTAAGGCAAACTAATTATGATTGCAGGTATGTCCAAAGGCCACCAAAACGCCAATCTGGTATTTGGACAGTGGATGCTCTCGGCATATGACCGGGACAAGAAGCCTACTTCAGAACTTCTCTCTAGTCTCGAACGGACCAAAGGTTATCTTTGGAGATTCAGACCGTGGAATCACCAAAGGCTACGCTATGATTACGAACGGTAATGTATCCTTCTCAGATGTTTCCTATGTTGAAGGTTTAGAACATAACCTTATAAGCATAAGCCAACACTACGATAAAGGATACATAGTTGAGTTTCACGCTGATAAGTGCTTGATAAAATCTGTCGACAATATGAAAATGATTCTATCAGGCACTCGAAGTAGAAACATATTTTGCTTAAATTTCATTTATATAGACTCTTCTACACCAGTGTGCTTTTTAGCAAAAGATAGTGCATCTCTTAGTGACCAATGGCACAAGAGACTAGCACATATTAATTACAAAACTGTTAATAAATTATTTTCAATGAACTTAGTACGTGATGCCCCAAATGTCAAGTAAGTCAAAGATAGACCTTGTCATGCATGTGTAAAAGGCAAGCAAACAAGGGCTACCTTTAAAAGCGTTATTGGCAAGGATTCTAATAGATGTCTTCATCTACTGCATATGGACTTATTCAGTCCACTGCAAATTAGAAGTTTGGGAGGTAAGGACTATACGTTAGTAATTGTTGATGATTACTCGTACTTTGCGTGGGTGTTCTTTCTGAAACACAAGTCAGATACCTTCGACATCTTTACCAATTTTGTCAAGCAAGTCCAGAATGAATTTAACTGCACTATAGTCAAAATCAGAAGTGACAATGGAATAGAGTTTAAGTCTGGGTCCATGATAGAATTTTGTGAAAGCTTGGGTATCTTTCATGAGTTTTCCTCTCCTCGTACTCCACAACAGAACGGAGTGGCCGAGAGAAGGAATAGGACACTCATAGAGGCTTGCAGGACCATGTTGAGTGATGCTTCACTTCCGGAATATTTTTGGGCTGAATCCGTCAACACTGCATGCCACGTGCAAAATCGAGCCCTCATAAACAAAAACCACGATAAGACACCTTACGAACTTTTGAAGGGCAGGAAACCAATTGTCTCATACTTTAGAATTTTTGGCTGTAAATGCTTCGTGCTTAACAATGGCAAGTATCATATTACCAAGTTTAGCGAAAAGAGTTTTGAAGGTATTTTTGTAGGTTATAGTAGCCATAGTAAGGCATACATGATATTTAATAGAAAAACCCAGGTTATAGAAGAATCAATACATGTTGTATTTGATGAGACGAGCTTGTTGCAAAGCAACTCTTCTAGTGTGCTTATTGAAGATGCAGGTGCACAGCCAAAAGAAATCAGCTTGGATGAAACGTCCGAAGATAAAGGTGAAAAGTTCGTTAAGATTACCTCTCCAACTCCTATTGGATAGGTTGATGATCCAGATGAAGAAATTGTGCAAGATGATGAAGTCACCCTGGTGATTGAAGAGAATCGAGATGCAAGGACTCTAGAACTCAGACATCTGAAGGATCACCCCATGGACCAGATCATAGGAGATCCCCGGGATGGAGTTAGAACTCGAAGAGGTACAACTAATGAAAATTTGTATCTAAGTTTTCTCTCACAGGTTGAACCAAAGAAGTTTGAGGAAGCAAACTCAGACGCATTGTGGATAATAGCCATGGAAGAAGAACTAAACCAGTTCAAGCGCTGCAGAGTATGGAAACTTGTTCCAAGACCCAAAGGTAAGAACGACATTGGGACAAAATGGGTCTATAGGAACAAGATGGACGAGGATGGAACAATTGTAAAGAACAAGGCCAGACTTGTCGCAAAAGGTTATCGTCAAGAAGAAGGAATCGACTTCGACCAGACGTATGCTCCAGTGTCAAGGCCGGAGGCAATAAGGTTATTCCTAGCATATGCTGTACTCAAAGGCTTCACTGTCTATCAAATGGACGTGAAATTGGCCTTCCTTAATGGTGACATAAAGGAAGAAGTATATGTGGAACAACATCTGGGTTTCGTTGATTCTAACTTTCCTGATTACGTTTATTTATTGCATAAAGCTTTATATGGTCTGAAACAAGCCCCTCGGGCTTGGTATGAGACACTGTCTAGCTTTCTACTTGAGAACAAGTTCACAAGGGGAAAGATAGATAAGACATTATTTCTTAGGGAAATTAAAGGCAAGATTCTGCTAGTGCAAATCTATGTCAATGACATTATTTTTGGCTGTACTAACGACAACCTCTGCAAAAAGTTTTCAAAACTTATGCAAGGGAAGTTTGAAATGAGCAGTATGGGCGAGCTGAAGTATTTCTTAGGGATTCAGGTGAAACAATCTGAAGATGGAATTTTCATCTCGCAGACCAAATTCACCAAAGAGCTGATTAAGAAATTCAGAATGGAGAATGCAACCTTGATGAGGACTCCAATGGGTTCAACAATGTCTCTGGACAAGGATGAAAAAGGGAAACCTTTTGATGAAACCAAGTACAGAAGCATTATTGGATCCTTGCTCTACCTTACTGCAAGTAGACCTGACATAATGTTCTCAACATGTGTCTGTGCTAGATTTCAAGTGAACTCTAAGGAATCTCACTACGCTGGTGCAAAGCGGATTTTGAGATACCTTAAAGGTACGCCAAATCTTGGCTTATGGTACCTAAGAAGTAATGACAGTGAGCTAATAGGACTTTCAGATGCAGATTTTGCAGGGAGCAAAGATGACAGGAAAAGCACTTCCGGGACTTGCCAATTCTTTGGAAGAAGGCTTATCTCCTGAAGTAGCAAGAAGCAAAACTGTGTAGCAATCTCAATGTCTGAGTCAGAGTACATCTCTGCAGGCAGTTATTGTGCACAGTTACTATGGATAAAGAATTAGTTTGAGGATTACAATATGAAGTTTCAGAACATTCCTCTGTTTTGCGAATCTTCTAGCTCAATTAAAATAGCCAACAACCCATTCTCACACAGCCGGACAAAGTATATCGAGCTAAGTTATCACTTCATCCGGGAGCATGTGGATCATGGGGACATAGACCTTCAATATGTCTGTACAGATAGGCAAATTGCAGACATTTTCACGAAGCCGCTTGACGAGACCAAGTTCTCGTTCTTCAAAACAGAACTTGGAATGCTCAAAAAAGAAGATTAGAGAAGATGGATTTTCAAGAAGGCTCAAAGTTCAAAGGTTAGTCAAATGTTGGAATTATCCAAAAATTTAACTCTTTGACTCGAGTAAGTAAATGACCTACTCGAGTAGTAGAATGATATACTCGAGTAGTCTACTTGACCTACTCGAGTAGTAAAATGATATACTCGAGTAGTCCACTTGACCTACTCGAGTAGCCGACTGACATACCCGAGTAGTCCACTTCACATACTCAAGTACCTCAACTCAACTACTCGAGTACTTCAGCATACCTGCTAGAGTACTTCAGTATACCTACTCGAGTCATTCCAGACACATCTACTCGAGTACCTTATTTCATCTACTCGAGTAATATCAACTCACTCGAGTATATGCATGGACTTTATTCAAATTTGCTTATGCGCACACCAAGGCTTATGCCGCCACTTCTAAGGTTTGATTCATTAATTTCTCGATTAATTAGACCTAAACCTAGGGTTATATAGATAAGAATTTCCGAAAATGTCCTACACGAAATCATTTCCGCTCTCGAGTAGCCGAAAGTCTCTTGGCCAACCTTCATCAGTTGCAGAGTCGTGCTAGTTCCTTCTCCCCATTTAAATTCCTCTAAGGGTTTCTGAATTATGGCCGCCTCTTCTAAAATTGGCGTTGGTTCAGAATTGGTCACCTCCGGGATTGATGAACTTTCCGACGACTTCCACAACCTCATGATAATGCTCGATACTGCCGGATTAACTTTATTCTCCAAGAACCATGTCAAATCATCTTCCCCGAAATTGCAGAATTCTCCAGAAACGTCAAAGTGAAGCGCCACGGGGTCGTTCTCAAGTCCACAGTGAGAGGTATTACAATCAAACTTACCAAAACTTCAGTTTCTCAACTTCTTCGATTGCCAACTGTAGAAGCAGATGATAATCTTTGGGAAGAAGAATATGCCAGAACTGTTCATTTTGTGGCATTCCTACTGCTGCAAAGTACATCAAAAACCTGATATGAATGCTGAAGGAAAATTGTTAGTTTATATAATTGGCAAAGTCCTTCTATGCAGAACCAACTCTATAAGAGATATTCCCCTTTACTTCTTCGAAATTATGCAAGCAATAGTCTGTAGAAAGAATTTTCAGTTTGGCTTACTCATCTTGGACAAAATTAAAGACAACATCATATTCCCAAATTATGCAAGGATAATTTCTCTAATCCTTCATGAGATCAACCCAGAGATCTTCAGTTTCTCTAAATGGAGTATTCTTCACCACATGAAGAAAGTCTCAATTTCCTCCATACAAAGATGGGAATTGAAGCTGCTAAATTCCCAACAAGCTGCCAAAGGTCAAGAAATTCCAGTCATAGAGGACAGGACCGCATCTCCCTCTCCACAACAGGTTGTCAGCTCCTCTGGTGCACCTAATGAGGGGGAGCCTGCTCCTGCTGTTCCAGTAAGGATGCCTACTCCTCCAGAACCTACTCCTCCATCACCAACTCCAGAAGACATTCCATCAGAGCAACAACTACAAGAAGCTCTTCTATCCACTGAAGCTACTATCAGTGAGATGATAGAAGAACTGACTGCAGAAGAATCTCCAGCTCCTTCTCCCTCTCAAGCAAAGTCTACAGTTCAGTCTCCAGCCAAATCTCTTGCTGCACACCAAGGGTAACCAGAAACCTTCTTTATTTCAGATGAGGCATCACCTGAGCCTGCTAAAGCTCCCCTCAGAACCTTGGGTTTCTATATCCCTATAGTCACTGAAGAAGGGGATGGCCTGATTCATACTACAAGAGCTAAAAGCTCTATCTTCATAATGAAATAGCTCCATGGGTAGCTCCTCCTCTTTCTTCAGCTCCATCTGCTAGTGCTCCTGTTGCTCCTGCTACTGATGCCTCCTCTACTGATTTGCTAAATCAGATTACCCTTCTTCTTCAAGAACAGAGAAGCTACTTTGACACCTACTTAAAAGCTGTCACTGCTAAGGTCACTGCTCTGGAAACTGAGATGAGCAGAGGTTTTGCTGAAATTCAACACAATACTGACCAGCTAAGACACCTTTTCCAAATAGGTGGGAAAGCTCTAGATCACACTATCACTAGTGTTTATCAGGTGATGGAGCAAGGTGTGACTGGCTGTAAATCAGATTGAGTTGGACAAAAGAGCTGAAGCAAACAAGGTCAAACTATGTGAAGAGATTGGATCTTTCAAAGAAGATACTATCAGCAATCTGACTGTAGAAGTCAGAAAGGGGGAGAGTTTAGTAAAAGAATATCTTGAGAGGTCTGATGCTGCCATGCAAGGACTTTGGAAAGCTAAAATGAATGAAATTCATGCTGATGTCTTATGACAAATATAGAGTGTCAAATTTCACACCTATGACACTGCCGTCTGGATGCATAATCAGATCCTTCCTGAGTTTGCTAAGGATCCCAATGTCATTCCTCATCACCTAAACCCTTTAGCTATTGCTTCTCCTGCTTCTCCTTTGCATCCTTCTTTCTCTCCCAGACTTGAAGGCCAGGAAGGTCCTCCTCCAGATTCTTATGCTCAACTCTGGGAGGATGACCCTGCAGATATCTTCCTTCAAGCTCCTCCTGAGATTCAGACTTCTAGAAAGAAAAGAAAGTATGGTGAAGGTCCCTATGCCAGCAAGTCAATTACAGTCTATGATGCTGAAAAGAGAAAAGCTCCGTAATTTGTTGAAATATGGTCTCCCACTTCTAAGTCTCTCATCTTGGACACTCTCAAACTTGTTATGGACTACCATGAGAGTAGGAATATACATTACAGTTCCCAGGAATGGGAGTTATATAAGAAATCCATGACCAAGAGATGGTTATATGACAGAGAATTTGGGAGAAATAACCCTACTGCTCCTCCAAGACCTCCTAAGTACTACCCCAAGACATACAGCTACCAGAGGAGACAACATGAGAAGCAAGACAGGCAGCATCATAAAGGCTAGATACAAGGCCATATGAGATTGTCGAATTGATCTTGTTGTAGAAATGACAGTTTTGGAAAATCACATTTATATAATTCTAAGTTTTTGATCATATTATAATGTTCACAGTCCTATGCTTGCTTACACTGATTTATCTACTTAGCACTTTAAATGTCTATAATTCACCTTGGTGTAAAGGGTTCTGACTTCTATAAATGGGGGGAGATTGTTGGGTATTGTATCCACACTAACCCAGATTTGATGAAGTCATCCTTGAACTAAGATGAATTAAGTTGTATTTGATGCTTTGTTTGAGTTATGTGTTTGCAGGATTTTAATGGGAAGTGTAGACCAATGTCAGTCTACAATGGGTCACCAAACACGGGACCATACAATGTAATCCATCATTGTGTGATCCAAGGTGTTGACTCATGTGTAGCCTCTCTATTGGGATACACTTCATATTCAAGCTCTAGGGCTAAGTGGAAAATATTTGTTGCTGGTCTCATCTAAGAAGAAGAAATTTCTGTTAAAGAAAATTTTTCTAAGTAAAATACTCGAGTAGCTTTTCTAGGTAATTAGCTAAGTTTATACTCACGTAAGATTACTCATACACGAGTAAGAATGACTGATCCCGTGTAGTCAAAATATGGCTCTCGAGTAGTTAAGACAACTACTTGAGTAGATTCCCTCTTTTTCTCGAGTTTACAGAATTTCCCTCTCCAATTATTTCTAAGTAAATTACTCAAGTAGGCTATATATATATATATATACTCGAGTAGTTTATCTTCTGTCTCGAGTAACTAAATTCTGGCACTCGTGCAGTTCTTACTTACTCGATTAGTCTAAGTCATGTACTCGAGTTGTTCATTTACTACTCGAGTAGTCCAGAGCTAAGACTCGAGTAACCCAGATTTCTATACCAGAAAATTTTTCTAAGTGAATTACTGGAGTAGTCATTTCCATATACTCGAGTAGTTCTTTTTGGCTCGAGTAGTTCAACTTCATTACACGAGTAGTCATTTCCATATAGTCGAGTAGTTCTTTTTGTCCCGAGTAGTTCTTTTTTTCTCGAGTAGTTCAACTTCAATACTCGAGTAGACCCTGTGTCGAGTATTTTCTCAACCACTCGAGTAGTTCATTCTCAGCTACTCGAGTAGTATTCCTTATACTCGAGTAATCCACTCCACCTCTCGTGTAACTACTTAAGTACTTGAGTATGTCATTTTTGATACTCGAGTAGCTGAATTCTTTTTCTTCAAGTTTACTCGAGTAGTTGTCTCCATGTACTCGAGTAAGTATCTTTTTTTTCTCTCGTGTAGTTTTTCCTGTTTACTCGAGTAGTTATCTTCTACCCACTCGAGTAGTTCTGCTATATACTCGAGTAGTCATTTCTCTCTCTCTCTCGAGTATATTACTTCGATCTTTTCAGAATATTTGCTAACTTCAGATTTGACAGGAATTTTCAAATGCCTTGACGTGATTGGTCCACGTGTACGTCATTAAGACTAATTATGACTGTTAGGGAAGATCTTATATAAGGTCTTGTCAAAACCGACTAACCCTAAGCGTTGTCAAGAATTATTCTAAGAATTCTGAATTTCATTATCTCTTTCTAAAAATGGAAGCCACCGCTGCCGACCTTCATCGTGCATAATCGGCTAGGGTTTTTGATCCAGAAGACTCAGAATAAGAAGACCCACAGATCGAGATCATTTTTCATTCTTCATCATTTATCTGATCATGTGAAGTCAAAGCATTCCAGATCTAGTTCTTGGCGAACCATCTTCTTCAATAGCTTCTGAGAAGGCCTTAAAGATCAAGAGGAAGACCTTGGCCAAGATTTTCAGATCTGTGAAATAAATCTGTTTGTAAATCAAATTTACTTCATTTATTCTTGTAGGAGATTTCTCTCCGAGTGTAAGAGCTTTTTCCTTCGAGTTGTAGGAAGTTTTATCTTCCGAGTGTAGATCTGTTTTGTGGATCGAGATTGTAGGAATTTTGTTCCGAGCTGTAGGATTGATTTTTAATCCGAGATAGTGGAGTAGCCGAGTCTAGTATATTGCTAGATCGGTGAGGGAAAGTGGATGTACCCAAGGTTGGGGAACCACTATAAATCTTGTCTCGTCTGTGATTTATTGGTAGAGAGTTCTGTGCTTTGGTTTGAAATTTTTACTCCGCAAAAAGACGCACATCTCACCTATTCACCGCCCCCCCTCTAGGTGATTTAGGTAGGCAACTATAAACTTTCAACTACAAGAGGTGTTGGAACAGGGTTATATACGCACAAGTATGTCACCTTGCAGCGCACCTATTCTCTTTGTGAAAAAGAAGGATGGTAGCATGCGATTGTGTTTCGACTATCGTGAATTGAACAAGTTGACGGAGAAAAATAAATATATGATTCCACTGATAGATGACTTGTTTGATCAACTGGCTAGATTGACAGTATACTTAAAGCTTGATTTGAAATCTGGCTACTACTAGTTGCGGATTCTGGAAGGTGACATTCCCAAGACAGCATTTGGAACACGCTACGGTCATTACGAGTTCACTGTACTGTCGTTTATGCTATGTAATGTGCCATCGGTGTTCATGAACTTAATGCACCGCACTTTTAGAGAGTGCTTGAATTTATTTGTTATCGTCTTCATCGATGAGATTTTGGTGTACTCTCAATCGGAAGAAGATCATGCAAAACATTTACGGATGGTGTTGCACACCTTGAGGTGGAATCAGCTCTATGTCAAGTTCTCCAAGTGTGAGTTCTGGCAATCGTCAGTGGCATTTCTTGGCCATGTGGTGAGTAGATAGGGCATTGCGGTGGATTCGTCAAAGATAAGAGGCGTACGGGAGTGGTCGCTGTTGTCTTTGGTGGCCGAAGTCAGGAGTTTCCTTAGACTAGCAGACTAGTATAGATGTTTTGTAGAGAACTTCTCACGGATGGCTTTGTCTCTTACCATATTAACAAGGAAGGATCAGAAGTTCATTTGGACGCCGGAGTGCGCGCGAGCTTTTGAAGCGCTAAAGAGTCGTTTGACCACGGCGCCCATTTTGACGTCGCCATGTGGTACAGATGGCTATGAGATCTATAGTGATGCCTCGGGAGCGGCTTAGGCTGCGTTCTTCTTCAGTTTGGAAAGGTGATCACTTATGGCTCACGCCAGTTGAAAGTGCATGAGCGAAACTATCCCATCCATGACTTGGAGTTGGCTGCGGTGATTGCTTATGCCTCAGGGAGCTCTTGTAGTTGAACTTTTAGTTCCGCCATTTCCTTTGGCGCTACTCGATATGACGAGCGATCCACAGGTTTTGCACCTGGCACCAACTCAATCGAGAAGTCAACCTCCCTCTGATACCAAATTATAATCCCTCCATCTGTTACATGATATTTAGTAGAAGGTCCGGTCGGGGCCCCACACTATATATTACAAACAAGTTGCGGAGTTATAGGTTAATATCAAAAACTATTCGCATCCTAATCTAGAGCATTCTAACGGAAGCTTTTAAGTTATTTGAACTCAACTCATTTTAATATCCACAATATATAAAACATCATTTATATATATCACCATAAAGGAATTTTTTCCAAATACACAATAAGTCTGGCCTTATGGCCTTACAGTTAAGTTTTACAGGTGTGGAGTACAAACATCGGCACACAGGCCGGCCATATATGAAAATAGTAAAATTCTTCATTCTGCCTTCGAGGGCCAGCAGCAGCAACAACATCAAGGGCTTCAGCCCACTATTTTCCACTCGGCTCTCCAGCACCTGCATGGGTACAATCCACCGCAATGGTGGTAAACAAGGTAACGGTCAGCATTCAGCTGACCAATTTATAACGACCCTACCCCTTACCCGGGGCAGCAGTATTCCTTCCCTGCAAGCATAGCATTTTACAAGCAGATATATCACAAGATGTGCACTCATGCACCACCAATATATCACAAACGTCGACCATACGGCATGACATTCCATGCACTCAAGGCACATTCTCGGTGTACTGGAAAACCAGGGTCACACCACCATTTCCAACGGCAAACTTGAGCATTTCGCTCCATGGCCTACAGTCGGAGACTATAGTCTTAATGGCGCGCAGGCCCAAGACTCTAATTATGTGAACCTAACGAACGTCAATATCCCAGTCACTCATGTCAGAAAACCATAATGCGGATACAGTTCAGCCCTTGACCATTGCTCAAATCATCAGTTCAATGACTAGACTAATGTAGATCGGCATTCCCTTGTCCGCTCGGCACGAAGCCTTTTTAAGAGCTCACATATCTCACAATAGACACATTGTCCCCAAAGGACTAGCTTCACAATCACAGGTTAACTAGGAGCCATCGCCAGCGACACTCACTATCGCCTGTCATTAGCGATAGAACTCTCTTTCTGTCTCCAGCCCTAACCTTATCTGAACCAGCCATCCAAAAATCCCTGCAGCCACCTGCAGTGCCAGAAACACTGGTCTTTCATAGCATACAGCACATGCACTTTGCGGTTATTTCCTAGAATTCCACTACAGTACTTCCTGCTACTGCACTTCACAGACACAACCCACCGACTCTGAAAGAATTGGTAAGCCTCTGATACCAATTGAAAGATAGGGGATAGATCTGATTAATCTAGAGGGAGGTGAATAGAGTAATTTAGAACTTTTGGTTATTTTAAGAATATATCAGAGTATAATAAGTGATAATAGAGTAGTATAAAAGGAATTGCAAACTAAGCTAATATATCATAGCACAGCAAGAACAAAAAGAAAATAGGCAACCAGACAACACAAGAATTTTATAGTGGTTCCCCAAAGTGGATACATCCACTCTTCTACCACCCTTCTAGGAATCCACTATCAGGTTTTTGATCAGGTGTCTGCCACCACAAGATCTATTTACAGGGAGATCTCACAACCCTTTAGGGTTTTGATCCGGTGCCCAAAAACCAAGAATAAACTTTTGAAGGGTGTTAATAAACCCTTTTATAGGAGGTTAAGAGAGTTAATGGTGTCTTCTCTTTTCTCTATACAACAGAGAAGACTAGTGGATTTTTGTTGTCAAAGCTCCTTCTGAAATTAGAATGGTTCAGAAAGCTTGGAGCCTTGCTCAGGATGTAGGTCTTCAGCCTTGTCTTGAAGTGATCCAGGAACTTTCTGACTGATTCAGAGTTGTTGTCCTTGAATGTCCCTGGAGTAGAAGTAGAAGAGGGATTCTTGATATTTGATGGTTGTTATCTTCTTCGGTCTTCAAAAAGATTAAGGAGAAAACAAAATGTTTTCTGCACAGGGAGAGAGTACTGTATCTTTTCTCTATATGCTCTTTCTTGCTTGTATGTTATATTGTCAAGTCTCTGTCTGTGTGTATGTTCTGTCTGAAAAAAAAAATCTTTTTTTATATTCTGTTGTCAAAATTCTCCTTTGAAATTTGAATTCCAAGCATTAATTGTTGATTGGTCTGGAGAATGAAATGGCTGGAATATATCATTAAAGAGTTTCCCCAACTGTCCCATTAAAATAAGCAAGTAATTAACTCTGATGAAGACCATAATTAATGCTGCCAATAATGGCTATATTCTTGAGAATATAAGCATTAATTACTCAGAGAATTACTACTAAATAATATAATAAATAGGGATAGAAATAAGGAAAACATCTAAGTTTGGCTTGGGACAGAATTCATCGAGCTCTGAATAGAATTCGTCGACTAAAGTTCCAAGTTCGTCGAGCTAATAAATCTTGTTCGTCGACTAGAGTTCAGCGAACTACATTCTGGAAATAGCTAGCCAATTCTTCGCTCCAAGTTCGTCGAGATAAGAATCTGTCTTTGTCAAGCAGAGTTCATAGAACAAAAACTTGAAAGAATCTGTTGAAGTTGAACTCCAAATATCATCGAGTAGAGAATCTGTCTGAATGAAGAGATCGTCGACCTGAGCTCGAATATCGTCGAGCTCAACTCAGAGAAATAACTCTGAGTTTGTCGATCTGCAATCGACGATCGTCGATCTGCGATCGATGATCGTCGAGCTGAGTTCCAAGAATTTCGAACTGATAATTTTGAACTCTGAATTATTCTAAGTCTGGGTCTACTGAAGTCCTCTGCTGGCTGGTCCATGAAGGTTGAACCAAATGACTTAGCCTAAACTTTATGACTCATAGACTTGACCCTGGCTATATAATGTGGGTCAAACTCATCCTAATTAGTGAACCTAGCCCATATCCAAACTAGGGATCCAACAATCTCCCTCTATTTGGGTGAGGTGACCAAAACAAATAAAAGAAAAACAATCACAAAGCAGAATAAAATATATCTGGCAGAAAATAAAATATCTAGCAGATATGTATACAACAAGTGCTTTGTGACAGATTAATCAAAACAAATAGTTCAGAGGGAAAATCAGAAAACTAATCAGACTTCTTGGACTTGTCTTTCTCTGATAGATGCTTGAAGATGATTTCTCTGTTTGGATTAGCTGCTTCTCTTTTAGACATAGTCATGTCAGATGCTCAATGATATTGACAGAAGTTGCTCTTGGAACAACAGCCTCTGGATGTGAACTCATATAAGCATCAACATTTAAAAAGTACTTAGCTTTTTCATACCTTTTTAATTCCTCTCTTCCGTAAGAAGACAATTTAGTATATTGAGAGGGATCCTTGCCTTCTACATTAACTTTATTTATAAGAGAGATTCCAACCAGTTCTTTAAATCTATTCATCTTTGAAGTATTTTCTTGTTCAGGATCAACAAAAGGAACTAGTGGAGCTTCAAGTTTTTCAGAACTATTATCTTTTTCAGATTGATCTACTTCAGTTGCTTTTTGTTGCATATCTTGCTTCTAATATTGTTGTTGTCTGCTGCTGCTTGAAGAATGTTTCTGTTGACTGCTTCCTTAGAAATGAGATCTTGAAGATCTGTATTATTGCCTTTGGTATGTTTGAGTAAATGAGGTAGATCTCTGAGATACATTCCCTGAAGCACCTACTGCTGGAGGAGGAGGGGGAGTAGGACCTCTCCAATTCCTTTGAGAGGGAGGAGGAGAGTACCTTCTGCTCTTCTTCCTTGCTTTTTGCCCATTTTTTGATAGCCACATCCAGTTAGACATCCCAGGGTAAGGAGTAATCTTTTGCAAAATGTAGTAGGGAGTGTCTGTATTGGGATTGGGCTTTGGAACAACCTTTGCAGGAGTTTTCCTTTTCTTATCAATCTTCTTCTTAGCTTTTGTATCATCAGATTCATCAGAATCTTCATCATTATTATCAACATCAGAGGATCCTGGAGGGTTATCATACATAGCATCAATTGCCTTCAAGGCTTCCTTAGAGATTTGTTTTTCAGCTTGAGGAAGCACTTGAGGTTCTGAGACCTCTCGTGCAGCAAAACTTTCAGAAACTATTTTATTCTCTTCCTCTATATCTGCAAGAATAATATCATCCAGGTTTGGTAAAGGACTATCATCCATTTTATAAGTAGGAGGGGAGATAGTCTTGGTAAGGGAGATAGCCTTAGGGTTTGATTCTGTGAGAGGCTCAATGTCTGCAAAACTTGCCTTTAGTTGCTTAACAATTTCAGGGCTTATTGGGGAAGTATAGCAAACTATAGTCATAGATTGCTCTGGGCAAACTTCTGGAAGATAATTCAGATAAGCTATATCAAAAGAATTTAATAAATAAAATAAATCAACTGTGGGATTTATAATACAATCACCAACAGTTATAATCTCTGGAATTTCTACTACTGCATCTGTATAGACCATTTTAGTATCAACTGCTGCTGCTAGTACTGATCCTGGTGTTGGAACTGCTGCATCTAAAACTGCTGCTGTTGGAGCTGCTTCTTCATAGAGCATCTCCCCCTGCCTAGTTTCAGTTATAACTGGAACCAGACCCCTAGAATAAGAAGGGGCAGAGGAGGTAGCAAAGTGGGCAGCAAGAGATTTGATGGAGGCAGCAAGAGGTGTGATTGCCTCTACAATGAGTTATCTGATGACTGGAGTGATGTGCTCCAGGAGGGTGGCAATGGAAGGAGAATCCATATCCATAAACTCAGGAGGAGTTTGATTGGATATAGAGGGAGGAAGGGGAGGAATGACATCAGATGGAAGAACATCTTGCATGATGTCATCCTGAGAAGGTGATGCAGGAGGAGATGGAATAGGAGTAGAGATGTCATGTTGAGGTGAAGTTGGTGTAGATGGTAAGGAGGTTAGCAAATCAATTTTGGGGGATGACATGAATGTATGATGATGTATGTCAGTAAGATGAGGTGGTAATGGAGATGGAGGTGGTGTGATGTATTTTGGAGATGCAGCAGGTGTTTGTTGATGCATTGGTGAGGCAGGTGAAGGAATGCTGGTAGATGTGGGAATATCTTCTAAAGGAATTATTATTGTTGGAGAAGGTGGTGACTAAGGAGATGAAAGAGTTGTTGTTGTAAGAAGTGTTGTTGAAGGAGGAGGTGGAATGGAAACTTCTTCTACAGGTTGGGAAGTGGCTTGTACAGCCCTTGTGCTCTCAAAAGCTATGGAAGAGGAGGAAGCCCTACATGGCTTAGATATTGTCCTCTCCCATCTGCCAAAGAGTGCATATGTAAGCCTCTTTGAGGCATTGATGAACATTGTTGAGGTGACAAGTAGTTCAGGTGCCTTTTCCTGAAGGAAGATTCCAAGAATCCTCGCAAAATAAACTTCTTTCTTTGTATTTTTCTTTTTAATCAACTCAAATAAAATCTATCCCTAGTTAACTGATTTCTTCTCAACAAGAGCACACATCACCAGAAACTGGTGCCTGGGCATATAGTCATGGGCTGTATGCTTTCTCAGCAATACCTTGCCCACTATGTCTGCCAAGAATTTATATTGAACAGACAAATTCTTTTTCAATAACTTATTGGGGTTTCGTTCTGAATGACCCATTGTGCTCAGCATGTTCTTATATTCATCATTATCCAATTCAATATCTTCTTCTCCAGTAGCCAAATCAAAAATTTCAGTTAAAACTACAGGAGTTAGAATGACCTGGTTACCGCTGATGGTGCCGATAATAGTATCTGGATCTGGAGATGTTAAAGTGAAAACCCATTCCCAGATTTCATTTCTTGCTATCTTGATTCGGGTGGACATGAGTTTCTTCAATTTATGTTCCTCAAGTAACTATAGGATGTCGATGAAGATTTGATCTGTGTGAGAGGAGTCAAAATCAATATCGAATCCTGTGTCGAATTTCATCATTGTCAGAGAGCTCACCGGAATTTCCATTGATCGCCTGCAGAAGGAAACAGAAAGATCAAGTGCAAGGAGAACAGAAAGTGTGGGATGGAGCTCGAAGAAAACCTAGTTATATGATTTTCAGAATATGAAGCGTCAGACTCCGTCCTGTGAAATAAACAAAATTTTTCGATCTGATTTCAACGAAATAATTAATTGACAAAAGAGTTCATCGATCTCAGTCTGAAGATGGGAAAAATTTTCGTCGTGCTGAGGTTGACGAAAAATTTTCTGAAGCAATATAGTTGATCTCCGTTCGACGAATAGAACTTCACACAGAGAGTTCGTCGAGCTTAGGTTGACAAATTATCTCAAGAACTTTTCTCAGTTCGTCGATCTCTGATGCGTGTAATACGGCAAGCGCACCGGTCGCACAAGTAATAAAGTTTTGGGAGTAAATCCCCAAGTGTCGGTCTCTTGAGGAATGCAATTAGCGTAGAACGGCAACAGTACTGAGAATATCGTTATGAGAGTTAAAAATAGAACAAAAAGAAAATAGCGGACTC
Source organism: Platanthera guangdongensis (assembly GCA_039583875.1). Classification (NCBI taxonomy): domain Eukaryota; kingdom Viridiplantae; phylum Streptophyta; class Magnoliopsida; order Asparagales; family Orchidaceae; genus Platanthera; species Platanthera guangdongensis. Next base: position 77,723,832 of record CM077164.1, on the reverse strand, counting down.
GGGAGATTGTGGATGTTTGATCTACTAAACTAGTAAAAGCTATGCGGGTCGACGGCACCGCTTCGCAAGGTGAAATGGGTTTGTCGGCCGCTATGCCGAACTTCAGTTGGGCGAGTGGAAGGGAAACTAATGGATTGCGGCGTTCTTGTGTGGATTGCAATCGGACAAGGCACAGGAATGAAGTGGATGTGGGGTGAGTGAGGCGCATTCACAGACAGAACTCACAAGCATAAGAAGAAACTAACATTCCATTAACTAGAAAGTAAACTAAATATTCAGGGATGGAAATGTTCATTACACTGCTCAAAACATTCATAACATAGAGGAAGGGGAAGAGGAGTAAACCAAAAGAGAATGAAGATCCACTGCGGGTCGTGGTCGGAGTAGCGAGTTGTCAATCCGCTTCCGGGCTCAGTCCAAGGAGGCTTCCGGTACCAACGATCTGTCACCTCGAAGGCCTTTAAGTCCGTTCTCTAGGTTATCTACTTCACCAACTCTGCAGGAAAGCTTGGAGTTGAAGTCATCAATGGCCGAGGGCTTCGCCGGTGTGTTGGAAAGCTTCAGAGTAAGTGGAAATGGCTTCCCGACGAAGGTGGAAGTGATGGAGCAGCTGGAGAGGTGAAAAGGCGATTCTCGCGCACTCTCTGATCGCAGCAAATGACAGGCGTTGACCTAAAACGTGGAGCGGGGCCTTTTATACGGAGGCAGCAGAAGCAGTGCGCACGATCAGTGGCGCACGACCAGTGGTCGTGCGCACTGTAGGTCGATGATCGTGCGGCTTTTCCAAATAAACCTGCAACCTGGACAAGAAGCATCAGCATATACGCGCACGAGCAGTGGCGCACGACCAGTGGTCGTGCGCACTATGGCTAGTGCTCGTGCGATTACCGAGATAGGGTTATGAAAAGGGGGGTGTAATGCGCACGACCAGTGGTCGTGCGCAGTAAGTCCAGTGGTCGTGTGCTTACCCCAGGCTGATTCTATAGAAAATGTAGAGTAGTGCGCACGATCGGGGGCGCACTACCAGTGGTCGTGCGCATTAGATCCCCTGATCGTGCGCAGTATTCCTGTTTCATAATCATCCCGGAACATACACACGACCCCTGTACCAGCAGAAGGGGCAGAATGGCCACCAGAACGTGCACACCACATCCCCGAGATAGGGCTAAAGAATAACAACAGAAATGGAAACATAGAAAGCACACAGAAGCGGGCATACAGTGCACTTAATCGTGAAATAGGTACATAAACACAAATAAGCAATAAAGGCTCTCAAGTGTAGTGCTAAGGCGATAAAACTAGCCCAGATGAGTCCAAAATTCTGTGTAAAATGTGGACTCATCACACCCCCAGACTTAACCATTTGCACGTCCCGAGCAAATCATCACTCCATGGACTCGAAGATAGCTAACTGGCTCAAAAATTTCAAAAAGAAGTAAGACGAGAAATCAAAAATATCATGAGTATAGAAGATATAATAGAAAAACTTTTTAATTATACAACGTAGTTTAAACTATTCGACAGACGTAAATAGATATTATAATTGCTCAAAATTAGAATTCTGGAGAATCGTGCGATCATGTGCAGGAAGAAAGTAGGCAGGCCAATAAGGTGAGCATTGCCAAAGTTCGGGGCTCAGGATCACCTCCAAAGGAATCCACCAATGTCGGGGACCATACGCTTGCACGTTCACACTCTCTCCACGGTGCGGGTTAGACTGAAGCGTGAATTAGTAGGACTTGTAGGAGGAAATGGGGCTTAGGCAACGGCTTGGTGGTCAAGGATAAACATGAAGGCTCTATGCAACCAAAGCGAGCGAAAACAACCCAAACCAAAACAACCACTTAGAAAAGAATGGGGCACACGCCCCCAGACTTAGCTTGAAATCCGGGTGTGAACACGGCTGAACCCGACCAAATTCAAAAAGAGGATGGGGATCAAGATCTCAAAGCAATTCTTTCATATAAATATTCGTTTTTTTCTATTGCACGAATCAGCTTTTTATTTTCATAAACTGTTGTTTTCTTTTCTGCGCTAGCAATCCCCAAACGAAGCAATCAAAGCGGGAATAAAATCAGCACCCCCAAAAACAATGTCCACTAATCACAACCTCGGCAAAATAGGAAATACAAATCAGCTCAAGCATTTGATTGCGAAGGTGGGTTTAGCTTCAGGCCTTGGTGAAAGTGAGTGGAGGTGGATCAAAGGAAGGGTAGGCACAAATTTGGCATGCAATGGTTAACAGGTAGGAATGGCTAAACAAGGCTCAAACTAGCCAAAAAGAAGGCCTACGTCATGCTCACGCTTAACTAACCGTGCACCAATGCTTCGAGAGTAGCTTAGGGCAAGTTCTTAGCCACCGAGAAAGATGATCCTTCCCCCCGACTCGAGCAATACGAGTCTAGTGGCGGCTACACACATTCCTACACAATCGTTCGATTATCCCAGATTCAGATTTTGAGCAGTACAAACAATATTGATGTGAGCAGAAAAGAATAATTCTACGAGCATAAAGAAAAATTAGTTCTATCCTAACTCTACACAAACCATGAGTATTCGATTAGGAGCACTGCATGAGTTTCGAACGACTCAATCCTGAAATCCTAAGCCAGTACCACTATTTTAAAGTTTACACAAAAGCAATAAATTTAACTCGGGTTGTCCGCGTGGGTAAGAGCGCACTCGTGTGGGTGATTCAGTGTGTGCAACCAAAAAAAACAAGAAATAAGTAAATAAGAAACTGGAATGCAACAGAAGGTGCGGTGTAGTGACCACAGGCAGACTACCCCCCCCCCCCCCAGACTTAAAGTTGACAACGAATAAAAATAAACATTCCAAAGAGGAGAAATAGCTAGGGTAGGAAGTTACCTATGCTCAAAATTGAGCATACCAGTCGGGCAATGAGATGTCCAAGTGCGGCCACGTTGCCGCGCCTCTAATATTCCTGCACCTGCGATTAAAGGATGCAAGCAAAACAAAAGCTAGACACATATATATATATGAAGAAATAAACTGAAATCAAAACACAGCATAGGACCGAACGGTCCAACTTGGGTTGTCTCCCGAAAGCCCTTTTGTTTACCGTCCTTAAGGTGGACCAAATACCTGTATTAGCAGTTCAAATAGAGAGTTCGATACATAAAAAAAAGACAACAGTCGGCTCCCAGATGGGCGCTCACAAAAATATAGTAGCTGTCTTGCTCAGAAAATATAAATAATAGAAAAGAAACAGAAGGCGTGGTAGACTAGCTCTGTGGTGAGTTCCACTCACTCCCCCTCACTATCACTGTCGTGAATCTCGATGGGCGACGGACGTGGACCAGGTGCTGATGGGGCGACGCGAGTGGGCGGTGGTTGAATGTTCATCCTGCCTCACACTGCTTGTTGATAAATAAAATCCTGCATCCAAAACTGGGAAGCTTCCAGATCAGCAAGGCGCTCGGATAAATATGGGACACCCCTCTCTTGAACTGAGCTGGACGGGCGGCTAGATTGCTCCTCATGCTTTATGGGCGGCCTCAGTTGTTGTTGACTCTGCTGCGGTGGCACTCCTGCACTCCGCCTACCCATAGCGGAAGATTCACCCGGCTCTCCTTCATCTTCCCCTTCATCTCGACCCGCAGGCGCATCACCAGGCATGCGGACAATAAACTGTCGGCCACCTTTTCTCCCTACCACACGTAGCAAATGGCAACTCACTAGGTTGGCCTTGGAGATCATGGATGGGGCAGTGACCTGCACCATCGGAGGTAGCTGGATCCAAACTCCCAAACTTTTGGCAATGCGGGTAATGTAGTAAGCACCCCCGATCGTGCCCGCGAGACCATAAGTGGCCTCGTGGTGGAAGAAATAGGCCAGCATATACCCCAAATTGAGGGGGTACTGCTGCTGCATGCTAGATAAGGAGATCAAATCCTGCCACCCGACCACATTCTTTCTTATGGCCCTAGCGGTGAGTGAATGACTAAGCAAATGCTGCATAAACCTGAGAGCGGGGGAGACAATTTTTGTTGACTTGGCACGGCGGGCTACATACTCCTCGTGCCCTCCGGTCAGAGAATGCCAAGCGGACCGCGGAGTCACACCCTCGGGAAAATCAATGCACAATGCGGGGAAATTAATCTGGGATGCCTCTGCCTCGGAATAGACACCTGCATGGATGGCAAGCTCGGGCAGTGTGACCGTGAAGACATTTCCCATAATCCGAAAGGAACAAGTGGGGAGAAACTGGTTGTCCGCCATTGTCTCCCAAGTGAATGTGGAAAGGAATTCCAATGTCAATTCCCGGAAGCCAAGCTCGTCGCACTCGAATAACTTGCTCCAAAAATCAAAAGAGTAGAGAATGAGCACGACCTCTGTTAATGCACCGTCATCCCCAATGGAACGCAACTCGTTCCAGTCAACAAGCCGCTGAGAGAGGAATGGCTTGTCCTTCAGGGAATTATAGCGTTGAGTATGCTCTGCCTTAGCAAAAGTTCCCATTCTTCCCAAAATCTGCGTAGGACTTGCTGAAGCACGACCGGATCTCTGATAGGCCTTGACTATAGGGCGGCGTCTAGGTTCCATTACAGCAAAGTAAGGAAGGGAGATAAGAAGTTGAGGGATCCTACCAGAGGAGAGAGTGACGACCCACCGGGGAGGAATCGGAAGAAGATGAGCGCCGACAACGCACGCGCAGCGGACCAAGCGGGAGAATAGGGCGCACGCACAGTGGACAGCGGCTGGAAAATAAAAAGAAACCAGGAATGCGCACGAACAGTGGCCGTGCGATTATAAGTAGTGTGCACGTCCAGTGGTCGTGCGCTGTGAAATTTTTTGCATGCCTGAGTTTTCAGTCTATTTCACACTGCTGACCACGTGGTGCAACAGAGAGCTCAACACACAGCTGGGCTACCACACCCAAATAATGAAATACAAACAAAAATTTTAACAAAAGAAACACTATCCTAGATAACTGTTGGGTTTATTGTCTCCCAATAGGACTTATACAAAATCTGAGCATCTCCTAACTGATGGGCGAATGAAACTGGAAATGCTCAGACAGAGGTTCATGGTCACACTGCGGTAGCGGGTACCGGAACGGAGGTAGAACATAAGCCCCAATACCTGTATACGTATACCTATCGGAAGTTTTAGGCATGGGCAGAAGGTCACTTGGGAAGCTCATCGGCTCCAACGCCATCTGCATCTGGTTACAATAAGTCCGAGGCCGCATTACAGGCCCTTGTACTGATTGGACCAATTCCACAATGTGGTCCTGCATGGGAGTAGACACGAGAGCAGGGTCAAGAAATAAACTAGAAGAATAACATAAACGGACCTCGATCTTGGGGATGATCCCGGGGTCATCCCCCGTCGGCGGAATTGTGGATGCTTCCAAATAGCTGTCTAAGCTAGTGCAGGAATGTTCTGAAGCTGCATCTGCCTCGTCCATGCCTCGGGCATCCTCACATGGGATGGAGGTCACAACCTCTGCCACAGAGTCGTCCTTCTCGACTGGATCTAATAGAATGCGGGAAATGCTAATTTCCACCTGCGATTCAATCTCAACAGCACTGTCAGAAGAAGAAATAATGCTATGCAAAGAGGAAGGTGAAGATACGAAGCTTGGTAGGATGTTGAGCGCAGGCTCTTCACAACTAAAAGATTCTATGCTAGATGAAGTATGCACTTCAGGAGTATAAATAGCAGTGTCGGAATGGGGATAAGCACATGTATTGGTGCACAAACCTGGGATGTCTTCTCCATAACATAGAGATGGAAATGGTACATACCCCGATACGGAAGGGGTGCTGCCCAAGGTTGAAGTGGAGACAATCTGAAAATCCGGCTCGTCATCCACCGCTAGCTCAGCTAGGTACGCGGCGCAATCCTTCAATGCATGATCCCAGCTGTTGGGTATTGTATCCACAATGTACCTGATTTGAAGAAGCCCCTGGACAAGCTAAGGTCAATAGACAATGTATTTGATAAACTCTTTTAAGTTGTGCTTGCAGTTCCTCCACGCTAAGTGCACACCAATGTCAGGGTGCAGTAGGTCAATATACACGGGTCTGCACGACGTAATCCCTCGTTGAGCAGATCGGTGTGTTGGCCTACGTGTACTCTCTCTATTGGAGTGCACTTACTTTCAAGTACAGGGCCGTATTTATGCAAGAGAAGACAAGGAGCACGGATGGGTCAAGGAGCAGCTCATGGGTGGAAAGACGAAAATTCTTCTAAGTGTAAATCGACGAGAATCACCAAGGGATTCTCGCCGATTCGTCGAGAATCACAAGGGATTCTCGCTGATTCGTCGAGAATCAGTGGTTGATTCTCGCCGAACAAGTTCCAGCCACTTCTAAGCAAGCACCTCTGCGTCTAAGTAAGAATCGACGAGAATCACTTAGTGATTCTCGCCGATTCGGCGAGAATCGACGAGAATCACTGGTTGATTCTCGCCGTCTCGACCTGGCCTAAAGCAGTGCGTGCAACCAAGGCAAATTCGACGAGAATCATCTTTGACTCTCGCCGAATCGTCGAGAATCACCTTTGATTCTCGGCGACTCGGCAAGAATCACTTTCGATTCTCACCGATTTTGACTTGGCGTTTTTCTGGAACTTCCTGAACCGGATTCTGCCGCTGTTAAATTTCTGGACCGGGATTTGGGGATTTCTATTGTGGGTCCCACAAACGGTCATATTGGAGTTAACTACAGTATTTATATACGGGTATTTTGAACGGAAGAAATACACAGAAAGAAGCCGAGCGAGTGCAAACCCTAAAATCGCGAAATCTCTCCGCCGCCTCCGCCGCCGCTCGCGCTAGTCCGTCGCCGCTGCTGATCGCATTTCTTCCCGATCTCCGGCGACAGAAGCTTAGCAAAGCTTGAGTCTCACGTGTCTATCCAAAGATCCCTTGTCTCTCGATTTGTTGACCGGGAAAAACTCACCCGTCCGAATCGATCGAGACGACCGATCCTAGAGTGACCGTTGGTAGACCTAGTTTGCTTTGCAATGAAGATTGGATCTCAGAAGTACTGCTGCCGCGCACCTTCGTTGCCGTCGATCCCGAACCAAGCCGCCGCTTGGATTGCCGCCGCCGGTTTTGGGAAGATCCTTTCCAAGAGAGACCAAGGTTGTAGACTTTTCGTTGACTTCACGAACACGTCGTCGAACGAAGAGGAACACCGTAGTCTCCAAACGAAGTTTGTATCTCGTGTACATTCCATATTTACTTTTGTTGTAAAGGAACGATTGTTCCGTGTTGTAAGGGTTGGGTGCAACCCGTTTTGTGGGAGTGTTGACTCTCACGTGTGGAAGGGTTCCTTCCGATAGTGCAGGGATTGGATTTCAATCCTGTTGGAGAAGAGACCGAGTCGTCCCTTGTTGGGAGATAGGTCAAAGGGGGAAAGTGGATGTACCCAAGTCGGGGAACCACTATAAATTGCCTGTGTATTCTGTGTGCTGTGCTTTTTATTCTTATTGTGCAGGTACATTCGTAAATTCCGCAAAAGCTTTGCTCGTCACCTATTCCCCCCCCCCCCCCCATAGGTGCACATAGCTGACACTAGGTGGACTTTCAAGTGGTATCAGAGGCAGGTTGCTCATCAAAAAGGTCAACACCTTGAGTTGAATCCTGCCCCTAGTGTCAAGAAGAAGACAAATATCTACTATGGACGGGCTCAAGTTCTCCGGCAAGATCCCAGTATGCACCAGGCTAAACTTTTCGATCTGGAAGGAAAGAATCAGGTTTTACATGGAAGCAGTCGATCCTCGACTCTTCATGATCGTGGAGGAGGGACCTTATGTCCCCACCAAGGCCTCCACCATCGATCCCACCAAGAAGGTGCCGAAGACACTTTCTGAAATGGACAAAGACGAGATGGTGCTCGTGGGACTGGACAAGAAGGCACGAAACATTCTGGTGAGCGCAGTTAATGATTCCATGATACAAAATTTCAGCAACTGCAGGACTGCTCAGGAGATCTGGCAGTGCCTGATCATCCTAATGGAGGGCACGGATGAAGTGAGGGATGATCGGAGATCCCTCCTGAACCAAAAATATGAGGCCTTCAGGCAAGGGCCTAAGGAAGAGATCGGAGTCACATACGAGAACTTCCTAAAGATTGTCAATGCCCTCAAGGGCTACGGAAGAGTGTTCACCAATGGTGAACTCAATGACAAATTCCTTAGGTCCCTTACTAAGGAATGGGACACAAAGATCTGCGCCATCAGAGAATTTGGCAGACTAGCAGAAACTGATCCACAAATCCTGTTTGGGAAGCTGATGTCCTATGAGCTTCAGCTGAACACCAGGAAAGCAGAGGAAGAAGCAGAGAAGGCTGCTGCAAAAGAAAAGACTGTGGCCCTAAAAGCCAGCTATTCCAGAAAGGGCAAGGGTGCGATGTCATACCGTGCGAGGAATAAGGAAGAGGAGGAGGACTCTGAACCATGCTCCTCCGGCTCAGAGCTGTCGGAGGAGGATTTCTCCCTCATCACCCGAGAGTTCAAGAAGTTCCTCAAGATGAGGAATCAAAGAAAGAAAGACAGCTCCTCCTCCAGGCATCAGAAGAAAAATTATTCTTCTGACAGGTATGCATCTAAACCTAACAAACATCGTTCTTCTGATATTATTTGCTTTGGATGCAATAAGCCAGGACACGTCGTGGCCGACTGCTATCAAAGCAAAAGAGAAAAAGGGAAAGGAGAGGAGCTCAAATCCTCCAGAGATAAGAAGAAGGAGCGGAGCTACATCGCCAGAAGGCCAAAGACATTAAGTGAGTCTGATTCCTCAGACTCTAGTGATGATGAGGAAGCCTACTTCGGGCTGGTGGGTCGCTCCGACTCAGAAGGAGAATGTCCCCCATTTATTGGGAAGGTAAAAGCTCACACCCCTCTCTCCGACTCCGACTCTGATCCTGAGTCTCAGGATGATGAACCTGAGGATGGCCCTTCAGCCCGTGAAGCTGAGCTCCTCGAGAACTATGAGCTTCTGCTCAACACTTTCGATGAGTGCCGAAAGAGACTGAAGGCTGAGAAGAAGGAAGTAAAATTCCTTAAGGGTGAGTGTGTATCCCTAAGGGAAGAGGTCACTAGCTTGATTTCTCTCCGACAGGAACACCTTGACCTGACTTCAAAGCATTCAGAGTCTTTGAAGCTCCTTGATCTAAAGCAGGAGGAAGTCGACAAGTTGGAAGAACTACTTGCGGCAGAAAGGAAGATCGTCAAGAGCTTCTCCATGCCAAAAACAGTTCTTCCAGTCGTTGATACCTTCTCTGCTCAGGCCAAAGGAGCTGGCTTGGGGCATAAAGGGGTATCTGGTTCTTCATCTAGGAGAAACAAGAACCAGAGGAAGAATAAGGCCGCCAAGAAGGCCTCTGCTGATGAAAAGGGTAAGGCTCCTCTTAGTCCTGTTGCGTTCAGAAAGCCTGGCTTTCCTTGCAACCAACATGACTTTGAGTCAACTTTTGGGCATCATTTTCGGCCCTCGGTTGCAAAGCCAAAGAGCCGGTATGACGGTTGGAACTTTCCCCGGAACTTCGGTGAGAGTGCCTTCAAGGCACCTTATGAGGAAATCCACATAGGAAATTATGGTCCGTTCTCTAGCGGCCATAATGGAAAGCAGGCACCAAAAGCCAAGCCTGTTATACAGAAGGTGACAAAGTCATGCGACTGTTGTCACCATGAGGCCTCCACCTCCAGATCCAAGGCCCCAGTTGTACCCATCGTTCCCAGGGTAAGGCAGGAGCCTAGGAAGAGATACAACAGGTTCGACTGTTGGTGCTGTGGCAAAGTCGGTCACTTTGTCGTGGATTGTTGGTTTAATCCAAGGTACTACGAGACTCCCCATGTTAGCAATGCGAGGCCGACCACTCGTAGGGTTAACCTTCCGAGGGGGAGTGTGCTAACCAGGAATCTAGGACCCAAGTTCGATTGGGTTCCTAAGGCAAATTAATTTTGTTTTGCAGGAATGTCCAAAGGCCACCAAAACGCCGATCTGGTATTTGGACAGTGGATGCTCCCGGCATATGACTGGGACAAGAAGCCTGCTGCGTGATTACACTCCAGTCGAGAATGGACCCAAAGTCATCTTTGGAGGGTCAGATCGAGGAGTCACCAGAGGCTACGGTATGATTTCCAACGGTATAATCTCTATCACCGACGTGGCTTATGTTGAAGGGTTAAATCATAACCTGATCAGTGTAAGTCAGTTATGTGACAAAGGTTATGACGTTAAGTTCTGCAAGGATAAATGTCTGATAATTTCACGTACCTCTTCTGAGACGGTATTATCAGGTATTAGGAGCAGAAATATCTTCTGCTTAGATTTTCTCAGTATAGATTCATCTACCCCCGTATGCCTTGTGGCAACCGGCAGTGCATCTCTTTGTGATCAATGGCACAAGAGATTGGCACATATTAATTTCAAGACAATTAGTATGCTGTTTTCTAAGAACTTAGTAAGGGATGCCCCCAATATCAAGTGCATCAAAGATAGCCCCTGTCCTGCATGCCAGATGGGCAAACAGACTCGGGCTACCTTTAAGAGCATCGCTGACGAAGACTCTTCCTGATGTCTTTACCTTTTACATATGGACTTGTTTGGTCCAATGCAAGTTCATAGCTTGGGAGGCAAGTCCTATACGCTAGTGATAGTTGATGATCACTCTCGGTTTACATGGGTGTTCATTTTGAAACGAAAGTCAGATACTTTTGACATCTTCACTAGTTTTGTCAAGCAGGTTCAGAACGAATTTAACTGCTCAGTGGTCAAAATCAGAAGTGACCATGGAACAGAATTCGAGTCTGGTGCTATGACAGAATTTTATGAAGAGCAAGGTATCTTTCATGAGTTTTCCTCCCCGCGCACTCCTCAGCAAAATGGAGTTGTGGAGAGGAGAAATAGAACTCTCATTGAAGCCTGCACGACAATGTTGAAAGACGCCTCTCTCCCAGAATACTTCTGGGCAGAGGCTGTCAATATAGCTTGTCATGTACAAAACCGAGCATTGATCAACAAGCATCATCGTAAGACTCCTTACGAACTACTGAAAGGCAGGAAACCAACCATGTCCTACTTGAGGATTTTTGGTTGCAGATGCTATGTACTGAATAATGGGAAGTACCCGCGTACTAAGTTCGGTGAAAAATGCTTCGAAGGCATATTCATGGGCTATAGTGCCCACAGTCGGGCATATAGGGTCTTCAATAAGAAAACCCTAGTGGTAGAAGAATCAATAAATGTTGTATTTGATGAAGGAAGTTTGCTTAACAGCAACTCTTCCAGCAGTATTCTTGAAGATGCAGGTGCACGACTAGAACAGCTGAGTCTGGATGAGACTGCTAAAGATGATGCTCCTAAGTACGTCAAAGTCTCCACCTCCACGTCATCTGAAAATGTTGAAGATCAAGATGGAACAAATCTCTTAGAAGAAAGAGAAGCCCAAGAAGTAGTTAAAGCTCCAGACGCCAGACTTCTAGAGCTCCGGCACGTGAGAGATCATCCTAGAGATCAGATCATCGGGGATCCTCGTGTTGGTGTCAGAACTCGAAGAGGTACAATTAACGAAGTATTGCATCTTAGCTTCCTGTCACAGGTAGAGCCAAAGAAGTTCGACGAGGCGAACAAAGATGCGGCATGGATTCTGGCCATGCAAGAGGAACTACATCAATTCGAACGTTGCAATGTTTGGACGCTGGTTCCCAGACCATACAAACAGAATGTGATTGGCACGAAGTGGATCTTCAGAAACAAGCTGGATGAACATGGTGTCATCGTAAAGAACAAGGCCAGGCTGGTGGCTCAATGTTACAGACAGGAGGAAGGGATTGACTTCGACCAGACCTTCGCACCAGTAGCAAGGCTCGAGGCAATCAGGTTGTTCCTGGCGTATGCTTCACACAAAGGATTCACAGTCTATCAAATGGATGTGAAATCGGCATTCCTGAACGGAGACCTGAAAGAGGAAGTATACGTTGCTCAACCACCAGGTTTTGTCGATCCTACTTATCCCAATCACGTTTATTTTCTTAATAAGGCCTTATATGGGTTGAAACAAGCTCCACGAGCTTGGTATGAGACTTTATCTAGTTTTCTTCTTGAGAACAAGTTCTCCAGAGGTAAAATAGATAAAACATTGTTTCTCAGGGAAGTCAAAGGCAAGATTTTGCTGGTGCAAATCTATGTCGATGACATAATATTCGGCTCAACGGACAACAATCTTTGCAAAAAGTTTTCTAAACTTATGCAAGGAAAGTTTGAAATGAGCAGTATGGGAGAACTCAAGTATTTCTTAGGACTTCATGTGAAACAGTCTGAGGATGGAATCTTCATCTCTCAGACGAAGTTCACAAATGAACTCCTTAAGAAATTCGGTATGGAGAGTGCAACCTCTATGAGGACTCCAATGGGATCCACCATGTCTCTGGATAAGGATGAGAAAGGTAAACCTTTCGATGAAACCAAATACAGAAGCATCATTGGATCCCTGCTCTACCTTACTGCCAGTAGACCGGATATTATATTCTCCACATGTGTCTGTGCCCGATATCAGGTGAACACTAAGGAATCTCACTATGTCGCTGCAAAGCGAATTCTAAGATACCTTAAAGGTACTCCTAATCTTGGCTTGTGGTACCCGAGAAACAATGATGTCGAGCTAATAGGCTTTTCAGATGCTGATTTTGCAGGGAGCAGGGATGACAGGAAAAGCACCTCTGGGATGTGTCAATTCCTTGGCAGGAGGCTTATCTCATGGAACAGCAAGAAACAGAATTGTGTTGCAACCTCCACAGCAGAGTCAGAGTACATCTCGGCAGGAAGCTGTTGCGCACAACTTCTATGGATCAGAAACCAGTTAGCCGACTACGACCTTCAGTTCAAGGAAGTACCCATGTACTGCGACTCCTCCAGTGCAATTGCCATTGCCAACAATCCGGTGTCGCACAGCAGAACGAAGTATATTGAAGTACGCTACCACTTCATTCGGGAGCACGTGGAGAACAAGGATATCTCTCTCTGTTATGTCCCCACGGACAAGCAGATTGCTGATATATTCACAAAGCCCCTAGACGAGGCCAAGTTCAATCTTTTCAAGACTGAATTGGGGATGCTCAATTATGAGGAATGAAGACTACAGAAGCTCCAGGCCCGTGCAAGAATTGAGGGGGAGCAAAGGGTCAAACGCTACAGACCCCGATTTGTAGAAGCCGAAAAGGGGGAGATTACACTCCCGGCTAAGGCTAAGGTGGCTCCAAGCTTGCTCCCAAGAAATTGGTATTGGTAATGGATAACTCACTCAACTCACTTTTCAGTTTATGGTTTTCATTCTCATTTGCTCTATTCACCTTAGCTTGTAGGGTTTAGGCTTCTTCAAATAGGGGGAGATTGTTGGGTATTGTATCCACAATGTACCTGATTTGAAGAAGCCCCTGGACAAGCTAAGGTCAATAGACAATGTATTTGATAAACTCTTTTAAGTTGTGCTTGCAGTTCCTCCACGCTAAGTGCACACCAATGTCAGGGTGCAGTAGGTCAATATACACGGGTCTGCACGACGTAATCCCTCGTTGAGCAGATCGGTGTGTTGGCCTACGTGTACTCTTTCTATTGGAGTGCACTTACTTTCAAGTACAGGGCCGTATTTATGCAAGAGAAGACAAGGAGCACGGATGGGTCAAGGAGCAGCTCATGGGTGGAAAGACGAAAATTCGTCTAAGTGTAAATCGACGAGAATCACCAAGGGATTCTCGCCGATTCGTCGAGAATCACAAGGGATTCTCGCCGATTCGTCGAGAATCAGTGGTTGATTCTCGCCGAACAAGTTCCAGCCACTTCTAAGCAAGCACCTCTGCTTCTAAGTAAGAATCGACGAGAATCACTTAGTGATTCTCGCCGATTCGGCGAGAATCACTAGTGATTCTCGTCGAATCGACGAGAATCACTAGTTGATTCTCGCCGTCTCGACCTGGCCTAAAGCAGTGCGTGCAACCAAGGCAAATTCGACGAGAATCATCTTTGACTCTCGCCGAATCGTCGAGAATCACCTTTGATTCTCGGCGACTCGGCGAGAATCACTTTCGATTCTCACCGATTTTGACTTGGCGTTTTTCTGGAACTTCCTGAACCGGATTCTGCCGCTGTTAAATTTCTGGACCGGGATTTGGGGATTTCTATTGTGGGTCCCACAAACGGTCATATTGGAGTTAACTACAGTATTTATATACTGGTATTTTGAACGGAAGAAATACACAGAAAGAAGCCGAGCGAGTGCAAACCCTAAAATCGCGAAATCTCTCCGCCGCCTCCGTCGCCGCTCGCGCTAGTCCGTCGCCGCTGCTGATCGCATTTCTTCCCGATCTCCGGCGACAGAAGCTTAGCAAAGCTTGAGTCTCACGTGTCTATCCAGAGATCCCTTGTCTCTCGATTTGTTGACCGGGAAAAACTCCCCCGTCCGAATCGATCGAGACGACCGATCCTAGAGTGACCGTTGGTAGACCTAGTTTGCTTTGCAACGAAGATTGGATCTCAGAAGTACTGCTGCCGCGCACCTTCGTTGCTGTCGATCCCGAACCAAGCCGCCGCTTGGATTGCCGCCGCCAGTTTTGGGAAGATCCTTTCCAAGAGAGACCAAGGTTGTAGACTTTTCGTTGACTTCACGAACACGTCGTCGAACGAAGAGGAACACCGTAGTCTCCAAACGAAGTTTGTATCTCGTGTACATTCCATATTTACTTTTGTTGTAAAGGAACGATTGTTCCGTGTTGTAAGGGTTGGGTGCAACCCGTTTTGTGGGAGTGTTGACTCTCACGTGTGGAAGGGTTCCTTCTGATAGTGCAGGGATTATATTTCAATCCTGTTGGAGAAGAGACCGAGTCGTCCCTTGTTGGGAGATAGGTCGAAGGGGGAAAGTGGATGTACCCAAGTCGGGGAACCACTATAAATTGCCTGTGTATTCTGTGTGCTGTGCTTTTTATTCTTATTGTGCAGGTACATTCGTAAATTCCGCAAAAGCTTTGCTCGTCACCTATTCCCCCCCCCCCATAGGTGCACATAGCTGACACTAGGTGGACTTTCACCAGCTTCGACAAAAAAGGCACTTCTTAGTCGGCTTTGACGGTGTAACGGGTGCTGAAGCTGAATAAAACGTAGTGCGGTAATGGATCTGCAGGTCGGTAGCTAACCGGCTTATGTCGACGATATGTCGATTCATATATTTCCTGGCTACTATACTTCTGAGGGCATCTGTTGCTAGCATGAAAGATGTCTCCACAATGACGGCAATTGATATTGAAATTGGCCCACATTGCAGCGATTTCAAATATAAGGGATACAACTTCTTGGCATAGATTCTGCGAATAAAACTAACAATTCCATCTGACGGAATAACAACACAAAAGAAAAGGGATCAAAAACAACAAAACAACTCGTATAACGAAATTCTCAATCATTCGAAGTCTCTCTACAGTTGCATTCCCCGACAACGGCGCCAAAAACTTGATGCGTGTAATACGGCAAGCGCACCGGTCGCACAAGTAATAAAGTTTTGGGAGTAAATCCCCAAGTGTCGGTCTCTTGAGGAATGCAATTAGCGTAGAACGGCAACAGTACTGAGAATATCATTATGAGAGTTAAAAATAGAACAAAAAGAAAATAGCGGACTCGGGAGATTGTGGATGTTTGATCTACTAAACTAGTAAAAGCTATGCGGGTCGACGGCACCGCTTCGCAAGATGAAATGGGTTTGTCGGCCGCTATGCCGAACTTCAGTTGCGCAAGTGGAAGGGAAACTAATGGATTGCGGCGTTCTTGTGTGGATTACAATCGGACAAGGCACAGGAATGAAGTGGATGTGGGGTGAGTGAGGCGCATTCACAGACAGAACTCACAAGCATAAGAAGAAACTAACATTCCATTAACTAGACAGTATACTTGATATTCAGGGATGGAAATGTTCATTACACTGCTCAAAACATTCATAATATAGAGGAAGGGGAAGAGGAGTAAACCAAAAGAGAATGAAGATCCACCGCGGGTCGTGGCCGGAGTAGCGAGTTGTCAATCCGCTTCCGGGCTCAGTCCAAGGAGGCTTCCGGTACCAACGATCTGTCACCTCGAAGGCCTTTAAGACCGTTCTCTAGGTTATCTACTTCACCAACTCTGCAAGAAAGCTTGGAGTTGAAGTCATCAATGGCCGAGGGCTTCGCCGGAGTGTTGGAAAGCTTCGGAGTAAGTGGAAATGGCTTCTTGACGAAGGTGGAAGTGATGGAGCAGCTGGAGAGGTGAAAAGGCGATTCCCGCGCACTCTCCGATCGCAGCAAATGACAGGCATTGACCTAAAACGCGGAGCAGGGCCTTTTATACGGAGGCAGCAGAAGCAGTGTGCACGATCAGTGGCGCACGACCAGTGGTCGTGCGCACTGTAGGTCGATGATCGTGCGGCTTTTCCAAATAAACCTGCAACCTGGACAAGAAGCATCAGCATATACGCGCACGAGCAGTGGCGCACGACCAGTGGTCGTGCGCACTATGGCCAGTGCTCGTTCGATTACCGAGACAGGGTTATGAAAAAGGGGGTGTAATGCGCACGAACAGTGGCGCACGACCAGTGGTCGTGCGCAGTAAGTCCAGTGGTCGTGCGCTTACCCCAGGCTGATTCTATAGAAAACGTAGAGTAGTGCGCACGATCGGGGGTGCACTACCAGTGGTCGTGCGCATTAGATCCCCTGATCGTGCGCAGTATTCCTGTTTCACAATCATCCCGGAACACGCACACGACCCCTGTACTAGCTGAAGGGGCAGAAAGGCCACCAGAACGTGCACACCACATCCCCGAGATAGGGCTAAAGAATAACAACAGAAATGGAAACATAGAAAGCACACAGAAGCGGGCCTACAGTGCACTTAATCGTGAAATAGGTACATAAACACAAATAAGCAATAAAGGCTCTCAAGTGTAGTGCTAAGGCGATAAAACTAGCCCAGATGAGTCCAAAAATCAGTGTAAAATGTGGACTCATCAATCTCCTTTCGACAAACTATGGCAAATTCTTCGACCCCAGACAGAAAGTTAAATTAATGCATATATATTTATCATACCTAGCTGATTCATAAATAACAGATGTTTCTTTTCATCCAAGGGTTTGGTGAAAATATCTGCATTTTGCAAATCAATAGAGACAAAGGTGAGATTAATTTTCTTTTATATACACACTCTCTAATTAAATGATGACTTACATCTATATACTTAGTTCTACTGTGATGCACTGGATTCTGTGCAATTTAAATTGCACTTGTATTATCACAAAGTAGAGTTGAATTATTTAAGTTGACACCATAATCTGGGAGTTGGTTCTGAATCCACAGCATCTGTGAACAACAACTGCCAGCTGTTATGTACTAAGCTTCTGCTGTTAAAGTAGACACAGATGTTTGTGTCTTGCAAAACTAAGACACTAGCATATTGATGGGCCCGCGAACAGACTCTTACTGTGGTTGGTTCGGTGAGTCGATCGCCGCGGGCTTGCTGAGGTAGGCAAGTGCACCTATCGCAAGTAGTACTCGATATTCGGGGGAATACCGAGGTCGTATTGTTCTCGGGGTCGTGTTGACTATACTTACTCCTCCGGGAGGACTATTATTTTACTGAAAGTAAGGTGGATTTTTTTAAGTAAAGTAAAGACGGAAAAAGTAAAGGAGCAAAAAAACGTTTTAGAAAATATTCGATGAAGGGTTAACGCTCGGCATCGAATCGGATTAAGACTAAAACAATTTTTAATAATTGTAGGACTTAGTTTTCAAATTAATAAAAGGTAACTTGGCCGTGGAGGTTCCACAAATGTGAGCGCACTTATCTCTAGGAATACTGCTCACCTGAACGTTAAGACTATTCGACCGAACGTTAGTCCGACGAAGGATTCCTCTTAACGCCCGCTTTACGCTAAGAACCCCGCTATTGGGTGGGGAACCCAATCCGGTAGAATTACGCTTGTCCTCTTTCGAGGGTATGCACACAACTCTATTTACCCAGGGGTGATCGGTCCATATGCACGGCCTCTCGGCTAGCTAGCATATGGACTACGGAAATAAGGCCCACACATCGATATGTGGTCCTACGCGTCGTAAACCCGGGGTAAACCTTAAGTCCTTAAATTAAAATGAAAATAAAGCGCTTCAATTATTAGAAATCATTTTAAATGTCTCAATGCTCTTCGATGCCGAGGCTAATAGCGATTAGCCACACATCGGTATGGGGATGGCTTTATAATTTAGTGAGGCGCGAGTTCGAAATTAAACGCTAAATGATTATAAGAAGGGGACATAAGAAAAATAACAAACATTTAGAAAACTGAAAAGTTAGCTAAAACAAGAACTCACGCACACTCCAAATTATAAATTAAAAAGAAACTAAGTTTCACATAAAAGAAATTTGCATAATTGAAATTTGCGAGTCCCACTCAAACGAGTGGGGGCGGGAAATAAAAGCTTAAAATTGCAAGTCCTACTCAAACGAGTAGGACTAAAATGAAACCAAGTCCTACTCAAATGAGTAGGAGAAAATAAATGCTATTACATGGCTTTCTCAAATATTTACATGGAGATAAAGATCCATCCATTTAACTCAAGTGAGTAGGCGGAAAAATAAAGAAAGAAAATTACAAGTCCTACTCGAACGAGTAGGCGGGAAATAAAGTCCGTCCATTTAACTCAAGTGAGTAGGCGGAAAAATAAAGAAAGAAAATTACAAGTCCTACTCAAAAGAGTAGGACTGAAAATGAAAACGATGCGCCATTTAACTCTTAACGAGTAGGCGGAAATAAATGCACACAAACACACACACTCCATATGAATTTCAAGAAAGCAATAAAGCTAACACCTACACTCACACACTCTACAAAATTTGAATAAAGCATTAAAAGAAAGCATTAAAATTTAACACCTACACTCACACACTCTACACAAATGAGGAAAGCAATAAAAAGTTATACTCATACACTCACACACACAACATGAAAATTAAGAAGAACAAAAGAAAATTTATGCTCATACACTCACACACACTAATAACGAAGAAAAATCAAAGTTGCTTATAAATTAAAATAACAAGATTTCTACTCCTAAAAGTTACCCAAAACACATAAAAAGAACAAATAAAAAGAGAATGAGCAAAACGTTTTACAAAATAAAGTCAAAATCAAAGGTGCTCAAAAATTAAATCTATAACTTTTTCTTTCTTAAGAATTCATAAAAGTGATAAAAAAGGTGAAGAGAAAATAAAAAGAACAAAAGAGGTTTTACAATCCTAAAAGAAAAACTAAGTAAAAAAAAGAACAAAATCACTTTTTAAATCTCTTTTATAAATTCATAAGAATGAAATCATAATTCTCTCAAGAAAAAGACATGGTGAAAAAAAAGGAAAACTTATCATACCTAATCATGAAGACAAGTTAAAAACATGTAAAGTAAATAATTCACACTCATACACACACACACACACTTTTCATAAATAAAGAACAAAGATAAAACCAAGGATAAAAAGGGGAGAAAAAGTGGGCACAAGTGTTCATTCCAAAGCCAAATAAGAAGAGAAAATTTAACATTTTTATTGATTAAAGGAAACTATTACAAGCTATTACAAAGACAAAGTTAAAGCAAAAACAAAATTGAAAGAAAAAGGGGGAAGAAATCTCCTTACATAGCAAGGAAATCACGGATGCTGCCCACAAAAAGACACTAAAATGGCCCAAAAATCTGAACCCTTGGACCATACAGAAATGGGCAATTTATAGGCAAAAAATTCTAAGTACACGCCCTAGGTCACGGGCGTGTTGGGGGGGCGTGTCAGTACTATTCATGAAGGCGGCCGGCGATTGGTCACGGGCGTGACTCTGGGCGTGTCGGGGAGGTAGAACCGGGCGCGGGTTGCGTCAAAAGTCTTCGGCAGCATCTTGTCGGGCTGGCTGGAAAGGTCACGCCCCAGGTCACGAGCGTGTCTCTAGGCGTGTCAGTTGGTGTCGACACTCGACGAATGTCGAGCGGAAAGTGTCGAGTCGAAATCGTCGAGCTGATATTGAGTCACGCCCTAGGTCACGGGCGTGACTCTGGGCGTGACACGGGTTCGACGATCGTTGAACAGAATTCGTCGAGTGGAGGGGACACGGGCTGCCGTCACGCCCCGTGTCGGGTGACACGGGCGTGACTCCAGGCGTGTCGAGCTTTTCTCTTCAGAATTTGTTCGATTTCACGGTAAATGCAATGTCACGGCCCGGTCACGGGCGTGACCAAATTGTCACGAGCATGTACTGCCCAATTTTGGCAGATTTTGAATTTTTTCTGCAAAATAAAATAAAACAAGTTAGTAGTAAATTTACAAGAATAGGAGCATTTTATTGAACAAAAATAAGTAAAAACGACGAAAATAAATGAAAATGACTAAATTAATATGCACAAAAATACGTATATTTACAATTCATCAAATACCCCCATACTTAGGCTTTTGCTATTCCAGAGCAAAAGTTTGAGGTGAATCTATAAGGAATAAAAAAACTCTAAGTTTAGCTACCGCTTAATCAATTATAAGAGAGATCGAAATAAATATACGGGGTGTAAGAGTTAAGTCCTAAAATTATGTAGATGATTTAAATAACGCAAAAGTTTTGGCCAAAAGACTTCTTGATGTAATCAAATAGAAGGCAACATTTGTAATGGTTAGATTAACGAAAATAGTTTGGAATTATAAGAACTCTAGCTTATACGAGTGCTACTGGAAATAATATAATTTACTAATTATGCTCTCAAAAAGATTTTTGAATTAATTCTAGAATCGTGTAATTGGCTAAGGGGGTAGTGGGTTTATGAAGAGGGTTTTGATATTTGAGGTGAGGTAATTTTTTCTCGAACCTCCATTTTTTTTCTTTTGGATTATTAGGAAAACGAAATATTATTTTCCTAATATAATTTTTGTTTTTCAACTTCATAAGAATAAAAATAACTCAATGTATATTTGTAGGAGTAATGAATTTTATCCTCTTACTCCATATATAATCTTTTAAAATTATTGGGTGCCTATGTTTACGGAACGAAATCTTATTCCCATTGACATAGGATCTTTTAAGGATAAAATTTTTCATGCCAAGTAGGTCATGAAAAGTAAGGGGAGAAAGGAAAACTAGATTTTAATCCTAAAAATTTTTGAGAGCAACCTTAATAATTTGTACGTTCCAATTTTTTTTCAGAAAGCTAAAAGTAAGCATAATTGAATTCTATAGTCATTATTTCCTAACATAATATACGTGCTCCTATCAATGAAAAATTAGAAGTAGTGCCTAAAACGAGTTCGCTATTTTTAACAAAGCATAAAGAATTCTTTAAAACATAACCCCGGCTATTTAAATTTTTCAATCAATAATTAACAAACGGGTAGTGAACAAAGAATTAATCAAATTTGCATATAAATAAACTCAAAACGGAATTTTTGGATAGCAGGAAAGTTAAGGATGGAATATTTGATTTATTTGTTTCAAAACATTTTTTTTTTATTTTTATAGTTTTTATCATCATTTTTTTTGTTTTTCATTTATTATCTTTTTTTGTATTTTTGGTTTTCTCAATTTATTTTTGAAATTAGTTTTTTTTTGAACTATTATCTTTTTTTTGAATTTTCATTATATGTACAAAAATATGGGAGAAAAAGAGAGGTTTTTACAAGAATGAGGAAGGGGGAGAGAGAAAAGATTATGTACAAAAAATAAAAAAATATTTACAAAGTGAAATTAAATATTATTGTTTTTTTTGTTTGTTTTGTTATATATTCTTTTTTTTTAATTTGTTTTTGAGTTTTTTGAAAAAAAGAAAGAAAGAGAAAAAAAAATTTTGGATTTTTTATTTTAATTTTTTTTTTAAGATGTTTTTTAATATTTTTTTTTGTTTTGTTGTTATATGTATTTTTTTTGTATTTTTGAAATGCTGAAAAAAATGAAGTGCAGAAAGTAAAGCACGAAAATACCCCCATACTTAAGTCCAACATTGTCCCCAATGTTGTAACGTAAGTATGTGGAACAAAAATTAAAATGCGATATGTACAAAAGTAAAGAGAGGGGGGGTAGAAACGTCCCTGAAACGCGTTCGGGGAAGTCCAATCAGAAACCCTGTGTTTATTAGAAAAGAAAAACAGTAAAGGTAATAAGGAAAGAGCGAAAAAGATAAGCGAGGGGTGCCTCCCAGGAGCGCTTTGTTTATAGTCGTGTAGCTTGACTATTTTGGCGGAGTTATAGATCGAGGAGGGTTATGGTTTCGTAATGCTCGATCACTGGGTCGCCCGTGATGTATAACTTAAGCCGATGATCGTTTACTTTAAACAAACCTCTTTCCGGGTGGGAGACGAGTACGGTCCCATATGGAAAGACTTCTTCAACTAAGAAGGGACCGGACCATCTAGATTTTAGTTTACCCGGAAAAAGCTTAAGGCGTGAATTATAAAGAAGGACAAGATCGCCCGGAGAAAATATTTTTGGGGACTTTAAATTTCGATCGTGATATAACTTAGAACGCTCCTTATAGAATTTATTGCTCTCATAAGCGTTCGCACGTCATTCATCGAGCTCGTTTAGTTGCAGTTTTCTATTCTGAGCGGCTAAGTTGGAGTCAAGGTTTAAGAGTTTTAAAGCCTAAAGAGCGAGATGCTCTAATTCTACGGGTAAATGGCACGCTTTGCCGTAGACTAACCGGAACGGCGTACAACCAATTGCGGTTTTGTATGCCGTCCGATACGCCCACAACGCATCGTCGAGTTTAACGGACCAATCTTTCCTATTTAGTGAAACGGTTTTTTCTAAAATTCGCTTAATCTCTCGATTCACTACCTCAACTTGGCCACTTGTTTGCGGGTGGTAGGGGGTGGCAAGCTTGTGCGTGACTCCGTATTTAGCTAACGTCTTAGCCATAAGAGCGTTACAAAAATGCGTTCCCCTGTCACTAACAATTGCACGAGGCGTGCCGAAGCGAGAAAATAGTTTTTTAAGAAATGTAATGACGACTCGCGCATCGTTGGTGGGGAGAGCTTACGCTTCCGCCCACCTTGATACGTAGTCGACCGCCACTAAAATATACATATTTTTGACAGATGGAGGTAGGGGGACAAAAAAATCTATGCCCCATAAATCGAAGACTTCGCACTCTAAAAACATATTTTGGGGCATCTCGTCGCAACGAGAGATGTTACCCGACCGCTGACAGCTATCGCATGCGCGCACAAAATTATGCGCGTCTTTGAAGAGAGTGGGCCAAAAGTAGCCCGCCTCTAGCGCCTTCCGAGCGGTCCGGTTGGCTTGATAATGCCCACCGGCTGGACCCTCGTGGCAGTGCTTAAGAATTTGCAAGCACTCCACACCCGCAACGCATCTTCGGACGGCTTGGTCCGCGCAGATACGAAAAAGAAATGGGTCCTCCCAAAAGAAATTTTTCAAGTCAGAAAAGAATTTCTTCTTTTGATGACTTGAAAACTCTTTTGGAAGCACCCGCGCTACTAAGTAATTTGCAAAATCTGCGAACCAAGGCGAAGATGACGAAGAACTAATGGCAAGGAGGCGTTCCTCGGGGAATCTGTCATTTATTTCAGATTCGACGAGCGCTTCCGCACCCGGATTTTCTAAACGGGAGAGGTGGTCTGCCGCTAGATTTTCCGCTCCCCGCTTATCTCGAATCTCCAAATCAAACTCTTGTAGGAGGAGAATCCATCGAAGAAGGCAGGGCTTCGCATCATTTTTAGCTAATAAATATTTAAGCGCGGAGTGATCGGTAAAAACGATAACTTTAGATAGCATTATATACGAGCGAAACTTATCGAAAGCGAAAACGACGGCTAAGAGTTCCTTTTCTGTTGTCGTGTAATTTACTTGTGCGGAAGTGAGTGTCTTGCTAGCGTAATAAATAGGATGAAAATGTTTTTCTACGCGTTGGCCAAGAACGGCACCTAAGGCAATATCACTAGCGTCGCACATAATTTCAAACGGAAGGGACCAATTAGGGGCCACTAAAATTGGTGAAGTGATAAGTTTTCGTTTTATTAAATTAAAGGCGGACTCGCATTCGCTACTAAAGATGAAGCGTGATTCCTTTTCCAAGAGGTGAGTTAGCGGCTTTATTATTTTTGAAAAGTCTTGAATGAAGCGTCGATAAAAGCCTGCATGGCCTAAGAAACTCCTAATGGATTTTACATTTGTTGGATGCGGAAGTTTTTCTATAATTTCTATCTTGGCCTTATCCACCTCTATCCCCTTAGACGAAATCATATGGCCGAGGACCAAACCTCCTCGAACCATAAAGTTGCATTTTTCCCAATTTAAAACAAGACTTGTGTGCTCGCACCGTTGAAGGACACGATCTAAATTGTGAAGGCAATCGAGAAAAGAGCGTCCGAAAACAGAAAAGTCATCCATAAAGACTTCCATAATGTCTTCTACTAGCTCGCCAAAGATCGCTAGCATACATCTTTGGAATGTAGCCGGCGCATTGCAGAATCCAAATGGCATTCTTCGATATGCGAAGATGCCAAACGGGCAAGTAAAAGTTGTTTTCTCTTGATCATCGGGGGAAATGGGGATTTGGAAAAACCCCGATAAACCATCAAGAAAACAATAATACGGATGACCGGATAAACGCTCTAAAATCTGGTCCAGAAATGGCAGAGGGAAATGGTCCTTGTGGGTGGCATCATTAAGTTTTCTATAATCGATGCACACTCGCCAACCCGTAACAGTACGAGTTGGGACGAGCTCGTTATGCTCATTCGCCACTACGGTAAGGCCGCCCTTCTTGGGCACGACATGCACGGGACTAACCCATGCACTGTTCGAAATAGGGTAGATAATCCCCGCATCTAATAACTTAATAATTTCGGCTTTAAAGACGTCTTTCATGTTTGGGTTAAGACGACGCTGCGGCTGAATCGTTTTGCGGCAATTATCGTTAAGGAAAATCTTATGGGTGCAAAAGGAGGGGCTCATCCCCTTTAAGTCAGATATTTGCCACGCAATTGCGTGGCGATGTTTAAATAAAACTTCCAATAAATCGGAAGTCTCTGAATCACTCAAGTCCGAAGAAATGATAACGGGAAGCGTATCGCCTTTTCCCAAAATTGCATATTTGAGTGATGCGGGTAAGGGTTTGAGGTCTAGGATGGGCGGTTCTTCTAGGGAGGTTTTAATGCCTATGTCTTTCTTACCAATTGGTTCGAAAGGCAAGTCTAAAGAAGTATCCTCATCGCATTTAAAATTTTCGAGCGCATAAATATCGTCGTTTAAAAATACGGACTCGAAAACGGGAGAAGAACGATCTCCAAAAAAGGTATCTAAAGAGTAGCAGAAATCGTCGCTCGATGACAAATTGTCCATCGAGGGATTAATAGAGAAAGTAACCTGTTCATCGCCTACTCGGAGGAGAAGACTACCATTACTAACATCTATTAGTGTGCGGGAGGTGGCGAGAAAAGGGCGACCGAGTATTATTGGTACCTCGGCGTCCTCCTCGATATCTAAGATGACGAAGTCTACCAGGAAGGTAAACTTGTCGACTCGGACAAGGACGTCCTCCACTACCCCGATAGGGAACTTAACCGAGCAATCTGCTAATTGGATGCGCATATTCGTAGGACTAGGAGTACCCAAACCTAAACGTGAAAAGAGCGAGAACGGCATCAGATTAATGCTAGCCCCTAACTCAGCTAATGCGTACTTTACTAATATATCGCCAAAAAGGCACGGGATGGAAAACCGTCCCGGGTCATTTTGTTTTGTGGGCTATTTATTAGTAAGGGCCGCCGAGCAGACGACGTTGAGAGAAACATGCGAAATATCCTCTAATTTGCATTTATTTCGCATATTTGGGCATTTGCGAGATAGCCTCGCAAAAAGGAACATTAATGTGAATTTGTTTTAATAATAAAATAAATTTTTCATATTGCGCGTCCTTACGCTCGTTATCTAACTTATGCGGATATGGAAGGGCCTTGTTTAAAATAATTGTTTCTTTTATAATTGGTAAAGGCGGCGTCAGCGAAGAAAGGGGAAGAGGGGTCGGAGGTGAAATATGTACCGGAGGGTCGGTCCGTTTTGGATCGACCACCTCCTTTCCGCTACGGAGGGTTATAGCGTTGGCGTTCTCCAGCGGATTGGGCTCCGTGTTTCCCGGCAGTACCCCGAGCGCGCGCTCGGACATCATCCTCGCCAGCTGTCCAACCTGTTGTTCGAGAGTTTTTAGCGATCCGGTGATGTTCCGGATATTTGACTCGTTGGACGCAATATACTTTGAAAAATTTTCCTCCATCGGGGAGGGTTTCGGAAGAGGAGGAGGAGGAAGAAATCCGGGCGCATAAGAAATAGGGGGACGCTGAGCATTATTCGGGTTGCTCCACGAGAAGTTTGGGTGATTCCTCCAACCCGGATTATAGTTATTACTATAAGGGTTGTTGTTGGGGTTGAAGGGAGGACGACCCGAATTTCCCATGAATTCCACGAAATCTTCAGTTACGTAGACGTTAGGGGGAATAAAACAAGGCGGAGTGGAGGAGGCAGCAGACATCTCCGCCACCTGATTTGTTAACCTTTCAACTTGAAGGGTCAAGAGAGCAGTGGCATCCACTTCAAAAAGACCAGCCGCCGGCTTTGGGCGTCCCCGCGGGACGTTCAATTGATAGGCGTTCATAGCCATCTCTTCGAATAAAGCCTGGGCGGCCTCGGGGGTTTTGTTGTTAAGCGTACCCCCGGCAGCCGCGTCAATCATTTGACGCGTCTGAAAATTCAGCCCATTATAAAAAATTTGAACTTGCAACCACGTTGGCAGCGCGTGGTGTGGGCAACGGCGGAGGAATTCCTTAAACCGTTCCCAAGTCTCGTATAGAGACTCAGGATCGTTTTGCACAAATGAAGAAATGTCCGCCCGCAACTTTGCAGTTGTTGCGGGCGGAAAGTACTTCGTTAGGAACTGTTCCGTCAACTCAGCCCACGTGGTGATACATCCTCGCGGGAGGGCATTCAATCACGCCTTGGCTTTGGACTTAAGGGAAAAAGGAAATAGGCGCAAACGAATGGCGTCATCAGTGACGCCATTAATCTTGAAGGTGTCGCATATCTCCAAGAAATTGGACAAGTGGACATTCGGGTCCTCATCCGGCATTCCATCGAACTGCACGGCGTTTTGGACCATTTGAATGACACTCGACTTTATTTCGAAATTATTATTCGCCACCGCAGGGCGAACAATACTCGACCCAGAATCATCCAGGTTAGGCCGGGCGTAATAAGACATAGTACGCTCGGCCGCCGGGGGAAGGTTAGGCGCGGCCATAACTACAACAGTGGGTTCTCCGATAGATTCCTCAGGATCTAAAGAAGGATTTCGGCGTTGAGATCGGATACGCGCAAGAGAGCGTTCGATCTCAGGGTTGAAGTCAAAATCTTCAGACTCGGAGGGTTGTCCACGGGTCATACACCCAAACAAAAATAAAACAAAATAAACTTCTTTTTTTGTTTTTAAAATAAAGTTTTTAGTTAGTTTTTTTTTTATAGAAAATAAGTAAAAGTAATAGACTCCGAAATTCGAAATAGCAACTCGAAAAGAGAGTCCCCGGCAATGGCGCCAAAAACTTGATGGGCCCGCGAACAGACTCTTACTGTGGTTGGTTCGGTGAGTCGATCGTCGCGGGCTTGCTGAGGTAGGCAAGTGCACCTATCACAAGTAGTACTCGATATTCGGGGGAATACCGAGGTCGTATTGTTCTCGGGGTCGTGTTGACTATTCTTACTCCTTCGGGAGGACTATTATTTTACTGAAAGTAAGGTGGATTTTTTTAAGTAAAGTAAAGATGGAAAAAGTAAAGGAGCAAAAAAAACGTTTTAGAAAATATTCGATGAAGGGTTAACGCTCGGCATCGAATCGGATTAAGACTAAAACAATTTTTAATAATTATAGGACTTAGTTTTCAAATTAATAAAAGGTAACTTGGCCGTGGAGGTTCCACAAATGTGAGCGCACTTATCTCTAGGAATATTGCTCACCTAAACGTTAAGACTATTCGACCGAACGTTAGTCCGACGAAGGATTCCTCTTAACGCCCGCTTTATGCTAAGAACCCCGCTATTGGGTGGGGAACCCAATCCTGTAGAATTACGCTTGTCCTCTTTCGAGGGTATGCACGCAACTCTATTTACCCAGGGGTGATCGGTCTATATGCACGGCCTCTCGGCTAGCTAGCATATGGACTGCGGAAATAGGGCTCACACATCGATATGTGGTCCTACGCGTCGTAAACCCGGGGTAAACCTTAAGTCCTTAAATTAAAATGAAAATAAAGAGCTTTAATTATTAGAAATCATTTTAAATGTCCCAATGCTCTTCGATGTCGAGGCTAATAGCGATTAGCCACACATCGGTATGGGGACGGCTTTATAATTTAGTGAGG
This sequence comes from Platanthera guangdongensis, assembly GCA_039583875.1. Lineage (NCBI taxonomy): Eukaryota > Viridiplantae > Streptophyta > Magnoliopsida > Asparagales > Orchidaceae > Platanthera > Platanthera guangdongensis. The sequence goes on along the minus strand of CM077164.1, from coordinate 77,695,396 downwards.
CGCGAGTTCGAAATTAAACGCTAAACGATTATAAGAAGGGGACATAAGAAAAATAACAAACATTTAGAAAACTGAAAAGTTAGCTAAAACAAGAACTCACGCACACTCCAAATTATAAATTAAAAAGAAACTAAGTTACACATAAAAGAAATTTGCATAATTGAAATTTGCGAGTCCCACTCAAATGAGTGGGGGCGGGAAATAAAAGCTTAAAATTGCAAGTCCGACTAAAACGAGTAGGACTAAAATGAAAGCGAGTTCTACTCAAATGAGTAGGAGAAAATAAATACGATTACAGGGCTTTCTCAAATATTTACATGGAGATAAAGATCCGTCCATTTAACTCAAGTGAGTAGGCGGAAAAAAAAAGAAAGAAAATTACAAGTCCTACTCGAACGAGTAGGCGGGAAATAAAGTCCGTCCATTTAACTCAAGTGAGTAGGCGGAAAAATAAAGAAAGAAAATTACAAGTCCTACTCAAAAGAGTAGGACTGAAAATGAAAACGATGTGTCATTTAACTCTTAACGAGTAGGCGGAAATAAATGAACACAAACACACACACTCCATATGAATTTCAAGAAAGCAATAAAGCTAACACCTACACTCACACACTCTACAAAATTTGAACAAAGCATTAAAAGAAAGCATTAAAATTTAACACCTACACTCACACACTCTACACAAATGAGGAAAGCAATAAAAAGTTATACTCATACACTCACACACACAACATGAAAATTAAGAAGAACAAAAGAAAATTTATGCACATACACTCACACACACTAATAACGAAGAAAAATCAAAGTTGCTTATAAATTAAAATAACAAGATTTCTACTCCTAAAACTTACCCAAAACACATAAAAAGAACAAATAAAAAGAGAATGAGCAAAACGTTTTACAAAATAAAGTCAAAATCAAAGGTGCTCAAAAATTAAATCTATAACTTTTTCATTCTTAAGAATTCATAAAAGTGATAAAAAAAGGTGAAGAGAAAATAAAAAGAACAAAAGACGTTTTACAATCCTAAAAGAAAAACTAAGTAAAAAAAAGAACAAAATCACTTTTTAAATCTCTTTTATAAATTCATAAGAATGAAATCATAATTCTCTCAAGAAAAAGACATGGTGAAAAAAAAGGAAAACTTATCATACCTAATCATGAAGACAAGTTAAAAACATGTAAAGTAAATAATTCACACTCATACACACACACACACATTTCATAAATGAAGAACAAAGATAAAACCAAGGATAAAAAGGGGAGAAAAAGTGGGCACAAGTGTTCATTCCAAAGCCAAATATGAAGAGAAAATTTAACATTTTTATTGATTAAAGGAAACTATTACAAGCTATTACAAAGACAAAGCTAAAGCAAAAACAAAATTGAAAGAAAAAGGGGGAAGAAATCTCCTTACATGGCAAGGAAATCACGGATGCAACCCACAAAAAGACACTAAAATGGACCAAAAATCTGAACCCTTGGACTATACAGAAATGAGCAATTTATAGGCAAAAAATTCTAAGTACACGCCCTAGGTTACGGGCATGTAGGGGGGGCGTGTCAGTACTATTCATGAAGGCGGCCGGCGATTGGACAGGAAAGTTGACTTCGGGTTGAGTTCGCGGCAGTCACGCCCCAGGTCACGGGCGTGACTCTGGGCGTGTCGGGGAGGTAGAACTGGGCGCGGGTTGCATCAAAAGTCTTCGGCAGCATCTTGTCGGGCTGGCTGGAAAGGTCACACCCCAGGTCACGGGCGTGTCTCTGGGCGTGTTAGTTGGTGTCGACACTCGACGAATGTCGAGCGGAAAGTGTCAAGTCGAAATCGTCGAGCTGAGATTGAGTCACGCCCTAGGTCACGGGCGTGACTCTGGGCGTGACGCGGGTTCGACGATCGTTGAACAGAATTCGTCGAGTGGAGGGGACACGGGCTGCCGTCACGCCCCGTGTCGGGTGACACGGGCGTGACTCCAGGCATGTCGAGCTTTTATCTTCAGAATTTGTTCGATTTCACGGGAAATGCAATGTCACGGCCCGGTCACGGGCGTGACCAAATTATCACGGGCGTGTACTGCCCAATTTTGGCAGATTTTGAAATTTTTCTGCAAAATAAAATAAAACAAGTTAGTAGTAAATTTACAAGAATAGGAGCATTTTATTGAACAAAAATAAGTAAAAATGACGAAAATAAATGAAAATGACTAAATTAATGTGCACAAAAATATGTATATTTACAATTCATCACATATCACCAAGGAACTGACATGTTCCTGATGTACTCTTTCTGTCCACTCTACATCCAGCAAAGTCAGCATCAAAGTATCCAGTTAAGTCAAATTCTGACTCAGTTGGAAACCAGATTCCTAAATTAGGGCAACTCTTTATATATCTCAAAATTCTTTTTAAGAAAATAAGGTGAGATTTTTTAGATATTCTCTGGAACCTAGCATAAAGACATGTAGAAAACATGATGTCTGGTCTACTTGTTGTAAGATAAAACAGGGACCCAATAATGGTCCTATATAATTTCTAATCTACAGGTTTCTCATGTTCATCAAAATCAATCACAGCATTTGCAGCCATAGGTGTTTTCTTAGCTGAAGCATCAGCCATCCCAAACCTTTTTATCAGCTCCTTAGCATATTCGAATTGGGATAAGAAGATATCATCAGGGGACTGCTTCACTTGGAGACCAAGGAAGTAGGAGAGCTCATCCATGCTACTCATTTTAAACTTGGAATGCATAAGGTTGGAGAATATTTTACATAGTTTGGAATCTGTAGAACCAAATATATTGTCATCTACATATATTTGTACTAACATTATTTTATCATGATGATGCTTGATAAATAAATTCTTATTTACTATGCCTCTAGAAAAATTATGCTCTAAGAGAAAGCTAGCTAAGGTTTCATACCAAGCTCTTGGAGCTTGCTTTAGACCATAGAGAGTCATATGCAATTTGAAAACATAAGAGGGATGAGTAGGAGAAATAAAACATGGTGGTTATTCCACATAGACCTCTTCTTTGAGTTCATCATTTAGGAATGCACTCTTGATATCTATTTGGTATACTGTGAACTTCTTGTAGGCTGCATAAGCTAGAAATATCCTTATTACTTCTATACTTGCAACAGGGGCAAATGTTTGGTCATAATTTATGTCTTCCTCTTGTCTATATCCTTGAGCAACTAATCTTGCCTTGTTCTTGATGATAAGACCTTGAGCATCAAGTTTGTTTCTAAATACTCATTTAGTTCCAATGATTGGGTAGTCTTTAGGTCTTGGAACTAAATCCCAAACTCTACATCTCTCAAATTAGTTGAGCTCCTCTTGCATTGCAATGATCCAGTATGGATCTTGCTCAGCATCTTTAATTGATTGGGGCTCAGTTTGAGATATGAAGCTAGCATGCATCATATCCTGGTGGAGTTGATGCCTTGCCTGCACACCCACTGATATGTCTCCAATCACTTGAGATACAGGGTGATCTCTAAGTGTGACTAATTCAGTAGGAGGAGTTGGTTGTGCAACAGCTTGGGGAATTAATTGCTCTTGTGGAATTATGGTAGTTGTTGGCTCTTCACTGAGTTCAGTTTCCTCATCTTCACTATCTTCAGTAATATGTGGAGAAGGATGTGCAACAACCTCATTTGTGAGGGTAAATTCATCCATCTTCTCACACAGATGTCGTTCCTGCAAGTTCTCACTAGTAGAAGGAATCTTCTCCTTGTAAAACATGTTAGTCTCATCAAAAGAAATATGAATAGATTCTTTCATTTTCATATATGATTTATTGTATACCCTATATACCTTGCTTACTTGGGAATATCCAAGAAAATTTCCTATTTTATCCTTGGCTTCAAACTTTCTATTGTGTTTCTTATTATTGTTATGAATGTAACAAACGCAACCAAAGACTCTAAAATAGTCTAATTTGAGTGTCTTCCCTTTGAGTAGTTCATAGGGGATCTTGCCCTTGAGTTTATGTTTCAAACTTCTATTCAGTATATAGTTTGTTGTACTTATAGACTCTGCCCAAAAGGATAGGGGCAAGTGAGCATCTGCAAGTAATGTGCCTGCAGCTTCAATTAGTGTTCTGTTTTTCCTTTCAGCTACCCTATTTTGTTGAGGAGTTCTAGGAGCAGAGAAATAATGCCTGATACCTTCCTTATCACAGAATTCTTGCATGGGAAGAGACTCAAAGTCAGTACCATGATAACTTCAGATCAATGCAACTGGAGTAGAGTACACAATCCTTATGCTCTTAAGAAAATCTGTAAGAACCTTGAAGTTATCTGACTTATTTCTCAAGAAGAACACCCAAGTGAACCATGAGAAGTCATCAACAATTACTAAGGTAAAAGAATTCCCCCTTAGGCTATGTACAGCAATGGGTCTAAAGAGATCCATGTGTAGCAAATACAGAATCCTAGGTGAATCACTCTTATTAAGTGACTTAAAGCTATTTTTAGTTTTCTTGCCTAACTAACAAGCCCTGCAAAGGCTTTCCTTCTTGTAGGGGCAAGAGGGCAATCCTCTAATAAGGTTGTCCCTAGAGAGTTTAGCAATATTTTTAAGGTTTACATGTCCTAATCTCCTATGTCAAAGATTATTATTATTACTAGTTTGGTTAAACAAACATATTTTAGTTTTAGCTGACTTAAAGTTAACTATATAGATATTTTGTACTCTAGTACCAGTTAATACTACTTGGTTATCTACAGAAGTAATAATACAAGAAGTTTTGTTAAATGATACCCGGAACCTTTCATCACATAACTGACTTATGGATATAAGATTGTGTTTCAGTCCACTTACATATGCTACCTTCCTGAAGGTGACTGCTCTAATTTTGACCTTTCCATAACCTTCAGTCTGGTCATAATTGGAATCAACTAATTTTAATTTGGGTCCTAGCTTAGACTTGTAGTTGATTAAGTTTTCCTTGTTTCCAGTCATATGTTTTGAACAGCCAATATCCAGATACCACTGTTGTTCTGTGGTGGGATAGTCTTTCACCTACAACAAAACAGATTTGCTATTCATAACCCAGGTTACCTTAGGTTCTTGTTTATTTACATAATTAAAGCTGGAAATGTATGAGTATTCTGGTTGATTTTTATAGCCTAAGGGGTGAAATATTATAGGTGAAATTATCCACTGGGTGAATGGATTAATGTATTGTCCTGTTTGATTAAATGTTTTATGTGAATTAAATTTTTTGTTATAATGAACTGGGTTCGACGAATTCTAGTAAGTTCGTCGATCTGAGTTCGACGAATAGGGATGAGTTTGTCGAACTCCACTCAGAGAATGAAAGTATTCATTCTCTGGGCCCCAATATCGTCGATCTTAAGTCGACGAACCATATTGGTTTCGTCGATCGTAGTTCAACGAATAATTATAATAAAAGTTTGCGTTCTGAGTTCGTCGAGTGAAGTTCGACGAACTGTACATATTTTGTCGATCTGAGTTCGACGAAATCTACTGAACATTATTATGGTTAGGATCTTTCTTATTCTTTCTCTTTTTCTTATTCTTTTGTTTTAATTTTGGTTGTTTAACATTATTATTATCTATCTTTTCCTTGCCCTTTTCTAAAACAAATTTTAATGGAATTATTAAGATATTCTTCTGAATCAGTGGGGGTTGGCTTGATGAAGCACCTAAGCCCAGCTTGCCATTTAGCCTGGCATTCACTGTGCTTGTGATGTCCATCAGCTTGATACTTCTCCCATTTAGGGATTCTTCAAGTTGTCTTGCCTCAGCCAATTCAGTTTTTAATGAGATGATTTGTTCATTAGCTAGGGTTAATTCATCTTTTAATTTGATATTTTCAGAGAGCAAGTTTTCTTGATCAGTTAATTTTTCTCTAAGATGTTTAATCTCTTTCTTAGAATTAATTAAATCAATGCATACAGATTTAAATTCAGTTCTAAAATTTTCTGAATTGAAATCGAAGGAGGACAGTACCTGATCCTCTTCAGATAGAGGTTCTTCACTGTCTGATTGCTCAGCTTCAGATAGGCTGCTTGATGCATCAATGTCCATCAAGCAAATCTCCTTTGCCTTAGCCTCTTATTCATCTTCACTAAAGCTAGAAGATCTAGATTCATCTTCAGTTTCACTCCATGTTTCAGCCACAAAGCCTTTTTCCTTCCTTTTTTGCTTGCTGGAGGAGGGCTTACTGTAGTGCTGCTTCCTGGGTTCCTTTCTCTTCTTCTCTCCTTCTTTTGGTTTTCTGGACACTCTTATATAAAGTGTCCTGCAACCAAAGCAAACAACTTGTTTAGTTGGAGTCTTGTCATACCTTGGCTTGTCATCTTGCCTAGATGACTTTCTTTTGAAATCCTTCTTTGGCATTTTTTAAAATCTCTTGGCTAAGAGACTCAGAAGTTCTTCACTAGTTGTTGGAGCTTCTGATTCTTCAGAAACTTTGAAAGCTATGTTTTGTTCTTTTCTTGCTGCTGAAGGAGTCTTCTGCTCTACAGATTCTCTTATCTTTATGAGTTGTTCATATGATTTGAGCTTTCCAAGAAGAGATTCAGTGGAAATCTCATTAAAACTTCTGGCCTCCTTGATTAGCCATATTCTGGAATCCCATGAGCTAGGGAAGCACATGAGAATCTTATCATTTACTTCTATAAGGTTGATGTCGTTGTCTTCAGCTCATTGATGATTGAGCTTAGTCTGTTATATATGTCACTCACAGACTCTGACTCATCTTTCTTAAAGTTCTCATATTGTGAGATGAGATTTGATCTCCTGTCTTTTCTCTTATCAGCAGAACCAGCAACCATCTGGTTAATAGAATCCCAGATAGCTTTGGCTAATGTGCACTCAGCCACTTTCTAAAAGATATCATCAGACATTGTTTGTGCTAAGATGTTTATGGACTTGGCACCTGCTATCTTGGCCTTCTTCTATGCATCTGTCCACTCAAGTGGTGGAACAACATGTGTGCTGGAAGTTGCAGTAGTGGTAGCCACTGGAGCTGGTGGTCCTACCAAAATTAAATTGTATATGTCTTCATCAATAGAGTTCATATAGAGCCTAATTCTTGCTTTCCAGATAGCAAACTTGTTCTAGTTGCAACTGGAGGTCTGGTGCTTGCATAATCTTTATTTTGTGCCATGATATGAAATAATCAAAAATAACTATGGAAAAAGAAAAATCAGATCTAACAAGCATCTTTTGTTTCAAGTGTTAGCTTGTACAACCAAAGGAAAATCCCTCTGATACCAATTGAAAGAATTGGTAAGCCTCTGATACCAATTGAAAGATAGAGGATAGATCTGATTACTCTAGAGGTGGGTGATTAAAGTAATTTAAAACTTTTGGTTGTTTTAAGAATTTATCAGAGTAAAAAAAGTGATAATAGAGTAGTATAAAATGAAATGCAAACTAAGCTAATTTATCATAGCACAGCACGAACAAAAAGAAAATAGGCAGCCAAACAACACAAGAATTTTATAGTGGTTCCCCAAACTGGGTACATCCACTCTTCTACCACCCTTGTAGGAATCTACTATCAGGTTTTTGATTAGGTGACTGCCACCACAAGATCTATTTATATGGAGATCTCACAACCCTTTAAGCTTTTGATCAGGTGCCCAAAAACAAAGAATAAACTTTTGAAGGGAGTTAATAAACCCTATTATAGGAGGTTGAGAGAGTTGATGGTGTCTTCTCTTTTCTCTATACACCAAAGAAGACTAATGGATTTTTGTTGTCAAAGCTCCTTCTGAAATAAGAATCTTTCAGAAAGCTTGGAGCCTTGCCCAAGGTGTAGGTCTTCAGCCTTGTCTTGAAGTGATACAGGAACTTTCTAACTTATTCAGAGTTGTTGTCCTTGAATGTCCCTGTAGTAGAAGTAGAAGAAGGATTCTTGATATTTGATGGTTGTTCTCTTCTTCAGTCTTCAGAAAGATCAAGGAGAAAATAAAATGTTTTCTGCATAGGGAGAGAGTTCTGTATATTTTCACTGTATGTTCTTTCTTTCTTGTATGTTTTATTATCGAGCCTCTATCTGTGTGTATGTTCTGTCTAAAAAGAGAAAATCTCTTTTTATATTCTGCTGTCAAAATTCTCCTTTGAAATTTGAATTCCAAGCATTAATTGTTGATTGGTCTGGAGAATGAAACGGCTGGAATATATCATTAAAGAGTTTCCCCAACTGTCCTAATAAAATAAGCAAGTAATTAACCCTGATGAAGACCATAATTAATGCTGCCAATAACGGATATATTCTTGAGAATATAAGCATTAATTACTCAGAGAATTACTGTTAAATAATATAATAAATAGGGACAGAAATAAGGAAAACATCTAAGTCTGGCTTGAGACAGAATTCGTCGAGCTCTGAACAGAATTCGTCAACTGGAGTTCCAAGTTCGTCGAGCTAATAAATCATGTTCATCGACTAGAGTTCAGTGAACTGTATTCTAGAAATAGCTAGCCAATTCTACGCTCCAAGTTCGTCGAGCTAAGAATCTGCCTTCCTCAAGCAGAGTTTAGAGAACATAAACTGGAAAGAATCTGTTGAAGTTGAACTCCAAATATCATTGAGTAGAGAATTTGTCTGAATGAAGAGATCGTCGACCTGAGCTCAAATATTGTCGAGCTCAACTCAGAGAAATAACTTTGAGTTTGTTAATCTACGATCGACGATCGTCGAGCTGAGTTCAAAGAATTTCGAACTTATAATTTTGAACTCTTAATTCTTCTAACTTTGGATCTACTGAAGTCCTCTGTTGGCTGGTCCATGAAGGTTGAACCTAATGACTTAGCCTAAACTCTAGGACTCATAGACTTGACCCTGGCTATACAATGTGGGTCAAACTCATCCTAATTAGTGAATCTAGCCCAAATCCAAACTAGGGATCCAACATACTCCACAAAATACTCACTTATACACGAGTCTTATTCGGTGCGCAAAATAAAACATCACCAATTCAGACCAACCTATTCAGATGGGCTTCACACAATATGCATATTTCATACTACACATTTTCGGATCTATATGCAAGACTCACTAGGGATTTCATGAATCAACCTAAAGGAACTCTCTCGACTTCCACCTTTTGTTGGGGGATGTAACGCTCCGGCCCACCGGGCTTATCTACCGGCCCACCGGGCACGCTACAGGGCTGCAGCCCAATACACCCCAATGCCTCTCCCGCCTGTTTTTCAGCAAGGCGCGTTGTTGGCGTAGGGTATCGAACCCGCAACCCTTGATAACACACCCTTCCAAGATCTGATTCAGTCTCTCCATATGACCAATTATCTGAGGATGATAGGCAGTAGAATACCTAAGGTCAGTACCTAGATCTCCTTGCAAGCTCTACCAGAAATGAGACATGAATCGGGAGTCTCGGTCTGACACAATACTTGTAGGTACACCATGAAGTCTGATAACTTCATCTAGATAAAGCTCAGCTATCTTTTCCATGGAATAATCAATCTTGAAAGGCTCAAAGTGGGCACACTTGGTTAGTCTGTCCACGATAACCCACACTGCATCATGCCCTCGGGGAGATCTCGGCAAACCAGTAATGAGATCCATGGATAAACTCTCCCATTTCCAAGTCGGTATATCAAAAGGGGTTAACTTACCACCTGGCCTTCTATGATCAGCTTTGACATGCTGACAGGTATAACATTCAAATACAAACCTTGTAATGTCATTCTTCATACCTGACCACCAAACAATCTGCTTCAAATCCTTGTACATTTTCGTGGAACCAGGATGATAAGCAACACTAAAGCCATGTGCTTCATTGCATATACTTGATCGGATGTCCCCAACAGCGGGAATATAATATCTGCCACGGTACTTTAGGGTACCAACTTCATCAATTGAAAAGTCAGGTAATTCCCCTTTCTCAGTTCTACAGCGAAGGTGTTTCAAATCGGGATCGTCCTTTTGATGTAGCTTAGTGAGAGTAATCCACGAATGCTCAACCACCTCTAAGCTACTCGGCGAAGCTCTATTCCCTACGGTTATGTCCATGAGCAAGAATTCTTCAACAAGGGACTGCACCAAGAGGTTAAAGATATGTGCGGGCTTCCGGCTCAACGCATCTGCTACTATATTAGCCTTGCCAGGATGATAAAGGATATCGACTTCATAGTCCGCAACATACTCTAACCATCGACGTTGCTGCAAATTCAATTCCTTCTGAGTGAAGACATATTTCAAACTTTTGTGGTTCGAATAAATTTTGCGCGACACTTTGCCGTCCTGCATCAACACGCAACCGAGTCCAGCTCGCGAGGCATCCACATAAACAGCATACTCTACTCCTTCCACCGGCAATGCCAATACTGGAGTAGAACACAATCTCCTCTTGATCTCTTAGAAAGCTTCCTCACAGGCATCACTCCAAACAAAAGCTGCGCACTTTTGCGTAAGCCTGGTCAATGGCGCAGAGAGAACAGAGAATCCTTCCACAAATCTTCTATAATAACCTGCCAACCCAAATAAGCTCCTTATCACCTTAGGCGATGTAGGTCTCTTCCAATCCAAGACTGCGGTTACCTTTACGGGATCCACTGAGATACCATCCTTACTTACAATGTGTCCTATGAATGACACTTGAGACAACCAGAACTTACACTTGCTAAGCTTTGCATACAGCTTATGCTTCCTCTGAGTAGACAAGACCAAGCGTAAGTGCAAGGCGTGCTCCTCTGCATTTCTGGAATATACTAGTACATCATCAATGAATACCACCACGAACTTATCCAGAAAATCCGTGAACACCCTGTTCATCATGTCCATGAAAGCTGACTGTGCGTTCGTTAATCCAAATGACATTACCAGAAATTCAAAGCGACCATATCGAGAACGAAAAGCAGTTCGCGGAATGTCTGACTCCCTGATTCTTAACTAATGGTAACCTGAACGGAGGTCAATCTTTGAGAACATGGAGCTACCTCACAACTGATCGAACATATCATCGATCCTAGGCAACAGATATTTGTTCTTAATGGTTACCTTATTTAGCTCTCGATAGTCAATGCATAGCCTTATCGTTCTATCCTTTTTCTTCACGAAGAGCATTGGTGCACCCCAGGGTGAAGAACTGGGTCTAATAAAACCGCACTGCAATAACTCATCCAGTTGAGTACGCAGCTCCTCTAACTCACGCAGCGCCATGCGGTACAGTGCCTTTGCAATAGGTCAAGTTTCTGGCTCGAGGTCTATAACAAACTCTACCTCTCTCTCAGGAGGAAGTCCAGGAAGACTAACAGGAAAGACATCCGGAAACTCACACACCACAGAAACATCCTCAACCCGAGGCACAACCGGTGCAGCTCCCAGAATAGAAACAGATATAAGAAAAGAATCACAGCCAGACTCTAGAAATTTGCTAGCACGTACCGCAGAAATGATCGGAGATTCTTGATGAGGGCAAACCATACACACTCATGGGCTGACCATTGTCACCTTTAAAATCCAAGCGCTTGTGCTTGCACTAAATGATGGCATCATAGCTGGACAGCCGCTCCATGCCCAAAATCACGTCGAAGTCTACCAAATCTAGCACCTTCAGATCCGTAAATGCTAGAAAACCACCTAGCGAAATGGGGCATTTTTGGATACCCTGACTTGACCTCACCAACTCTCCTGAAGGAAATTTGACATTTATGGAGGTGTCTAACTGGTCGAGATCCCAACGATGTCGGTCTACAAAACTCCTCGCCACAAAGGAGTGAGTAGCACCCGACTCGAACAAAACGCGCGGTCACTTATTCTTCACCTTAAATTCACCTAAACACATAGCGCGCGCAAATAAAATGCGGAAACTATAAATCTACAAAAGAGATTACTAGCCGAGTCAGAGACTAACCTGAGATCACTTGAGTCGAAGATTGAGCTTCCTCCTTAGTCAGCGCATTCAACTTTCCTTTTCCCTTGTCCACGAGAGACGGGGGCGGCGGTAGAGTCTGCAATGGAATTACATGCAGCGCAGGCTGGCTCTATGGGCAATTAACCTTCATGTGCCCTTTCTGGCTGCAGAGAAAACAGGCTCCAACCTTCTTGTGATAACAGGCCACATCATGCCCACTCTTCTGGCAATAAGAACAGATAGGACCTCCCTTTGGAGCATCCTGGATCGCGTGTACCTGAGATAGCTTCTGCAAATCCAGTCTCTTAAAGAACTTATCAAAAGGGTGTCCTGGCTTACCATAGAAGTTACACGCTTCCCTTTTATCCTTCTTTGTTGTAGGGCCAGATGCCCTAGCACTTCCTCCATCGTCAGATTTCCTCTTGTCCTTCTTCGCATGCAATCCCCGATTCTTTGCATTTTCTATCGCCTCAACCTTTAAGGCAGCTTCGACTACTTCTGCAAAGCTCTCAGACTTGTATGCGCTAGCCAACTGCTGCATGTCATACATCAGACCACCCAGAAAATGCTTTACTCTGCCTTCTTCGGATGCTACCAGATCTGGGGTGAAACGACTGAGCTCAGATTGACAAAATGGGGCCAGTTCGTCGAACCCAGATCGACGAACTCTGAACGCAAACTATAGTTATATTTATTCGTCTAACTGTGATCGACGAACTCTGTATGGTTCGTTGAGCAGAGGTCGACGAACGTGGGGCAAAGAGAATGAACATGTTCATTCTCTGGGCAGAGATCAATGATCGCAACCCAATTCGTCGAACTCTGGTCGACAAACTTACAGAAATTCGTCGAACCCAGGAAGACTTGATCAAAACTATAATTCCAACAGCAACTTAAATATTTCTAAGAAACCATTTAATCCACTAGCTGACTGGATCATACCACCTAAGAGATATCACCCCCTAGGATACAAGTCCCAACCTGAATTCTCTGTTATTTCCAGCTTCTCTTATCAGCAATACAAAAGACCTAAGGTAACTTGGGTCAAAAACCATTAACTATTTTCTATTGCAGATGAAGAGCTGTCCAGGGGTAAATCAAACTTGGTACCTGGACAGTGGCTGCTCCAAACATATGACTAGCAGCAAGGACATCTTATTCAACTACAATTCCAAGCTAGGGCCAAAGGTCATCTTTGGTGACTCCAAATATGGTCAGTCAGAAGGATTTGGAGAAGTAAGAATAGGAGCTGTCACATTCAAAAAGGTGACATATGTAAGTGGACTCAAGCATAACCTCATCTCCATAAGTCAGTTATGTGATGATGGTTATCAGGTATACTTTAACCCATCCACTTGTTCTATTATTGATAAAAACAACCAATCTGTTTTAACTGGAAGTAGACAAGGCAACATATACTTAGTAAATTTTCTTTCTGCCAAAACTGATATCTGTTTACTTAATTTAACTGGTAATCAGAATGACTTATGGCACAAAAGACTAGGTCATGTAAATCTAAAAGATATTGCTAGGCTATCTAAACACAACCTTGTTAGAGGTCTACCTTCTGGTCCCTACAAGAAGGAAGGTCTCTGTAGGGCTTGTCAATTAGGCAAGCAAACTAAAACTAGTTTTAAATCAGTTAATAAGAGTGATTCACCTAGGATTTTATACTTGCTACATTTGGATCTCTTTGGACCCATTGTTGTACAAAGCCTAGGAGGGAAATCCTACACTTTGTTTATAGTGGATGACTTCTCCAGGTTCAGTTGGGTATTCTTTCTGAGATCAAAGTCAGATACCTTCAAGGTTCTTACAGATTTTCTCAGGACCATACAGATTGAGTTCTCTACTCATGTTGCATTGATCAGAAGTGATCATGGCATAGAGTTTGAGTCTCTTCTTATGCATGAGTTTTGTGAGAAGGAAGATATCAGGCATTGCTTCTCAGCTCCTAGAACTCCCCAATAAAATGGGGTAGCTGGAAGGAAAAATAGGACACTCATTGAAGTTGCAGGTACATTGCTTGCAGATGCTTACATGCCCCTAACCTTTTGGGCAGAGGTTGTAAGCACAGCAAATTATGTCCTGAACAGGTGCCTAATTCAGAAACTAAAGAACATGACTCCCTATGAATTGCTCAAAGGGAAGAAACCTAAAATAAACTATTTTAAAGTATATTGTTGTACCTGTTATATACACAATAACAACAAAAAATACATTAAAAATTTGAGGCTAAGGCTGAAGAGGGAGTTTTTCTAGGATACTCCCAAGTAAGCAAGGCATATAGGGTTTTTAATAAATCTACATTAAAAATTGAAGAGTCCATTCATGTTTCATTTGATGAGACTAACATGTATTGTAAGGAGAAAGAAGTTTCTACCAATAGCAACTTGCAGGTACCACACTTGTGTGAGACCTTGGATGGACTAAACCTCACCCAAGAGGTTCCAACTCATCCCTCCCCACAAGCCATTGAAGAAAGTGAAGAAGAAGAAGCTGAAGAAAATGAATCTCTACCAACAACAAATACAATTCCATGGGAGGAATTAATTCCAAATGCTGTTGCACAACCAACTCCACCCACTAATTTTGTCACACTTAGGGATCACCCCAGATCTCAAGTAATTGGAGACATATCAGCAGGTGTACAAACAAGGCATCAAATCACCCAAGATTTGATGCATGCCTGTTTTCTCTCTCATGTTGAACCTCTATCCATTCATCATGTTAAGCAGGATCCCCACTGGATCCTTACAATGCAGGAGGAACCAAATCAATTTGAGAGATGTAGAGTTTGGTATTTGGTTCCAAGACCCCAAAACTACCCAGTTATTGGAACCAAATGGGTTTTCAAAAACAAGCTGGATGCCCAAGGAGTCATTGTGAGAAACAAGGCTAGGCTTGTTGCACAAGGATATAGGCAAGAAGAAGGAATTGATTATGATCAAACCTTTGCACCTGTTGCAAGGTTTGAAGCCATAAGAATATTCCTTGTCTATGCAGCATACAAGAGATTCAAGGTTTTCCAAATGGATGTGAAGAGTGCTTTTCTAAATGGAGTGCTACAAGAAGAGGTGTATGTAGAACAACCTCCAGGTTTTGTTTATCCAACTTACCCCTCTCATGTTTTTAAATTTCATAAGGCTCTTTATGGTTTAAAGCAAGCTCCAAGAGCTTGGTATGAGACCTTAGCTAGTTTTCTATTAGAGCATAAATTTACAAGAGGAACTGTAGATAAAACTCCTTTCACTAGACATCATAAGGACCAAATCTTATTAGTACAAATCTATGTGGATGATATTATATTTGGCTCTACAGATTCCAAATTATGCAAGAGGTTCTCTGACCTCATGCATTCCAAATTTGAAATGAGTAGCATGGGTGAGCTTTCCTACTTCCTTGGTCTCCAAGTGAAGCAGCTCCCTGATGGCATCTTCATCTCTCAAGCAAAATATGCTAAAGAACTTCTAAAGAAGTTTGGGATGGCTGATGCCTCAGCAAAGAAAACTCCTATGGCTACCAATGTTGTTGTGGACTCTGATGTACCAGGGAAACCTATGGATCAGAAAATTTATAGGGGCATTGTTGGGTCCCTATTATATCTCACAGCAAGTAGGCCAGATATTATGTTTGCCACATGTCTTTGTGATGGGTTCCAGGTGAACCCTAAAGAATCTCACCTAATTTTAGTAAAAAGGATTTTGAGATATATAAAGAGTTATCCTAATCTAGGCCTATGGTATCCTGCTGAATCAGAATTTGAGTTAACTGGATACTCTGATGCTGATTTTGCTGGATGCAGGGTATATAGAAAAAGTACTTAAGAGACTTGGCAGTTCCTGGGTTTGAGATTAGTATCTTGGTTTTGTAAAAAGCAAACATCAGTGTCAACCTCAACTGCTGAAGTAGAATATATTACAGCAGGCAGCTGTTGTTCAAAAATGCTTTGGATACAAAATCAACTTCTAGATTATGGGTTCAACTTAAATAATTCAACCCTACTATATGATAATACAAGTGCTATAGCCATAGCCCAGAATCCAGTTCACCATAGTAGGACAAAACATATTGATATAAGACATCATTTAATTAGAGAGTGTGTTGACCAAAATAAAATCAAGCTTGTCTATATCTACACTGATTTACAAAGGACTGATATATTCACCAAACCTCTGGATGAGAGAAATCATATGTTCTTTGTAAATCAACTTGGAATGATAAATGGAGAAGAATTTATTTAATTTCTGTCTGCACTCGACGAATTTTCCAAAGTTTGTCGAACGGAGTTCGACGAACCGTGGAAAGTTTGAGAGATATTCGTCGAACGGAGCTCGACGAACTCTCTATGAGTGAAACAATATTCGTCGAACGGAGTTCAACGAACTTACTTCAGAAGATATTCATCGAACGGAGTTCGACGAACTATCTTCACTTCTTCTGGATAAGATCGACGAATTATTTCAGTCAAAATTATTTCGTCGAACTCAGTTCGAAGAATTATTTTTATTTTTGTGGAACGGAGCCTGTCGATTCATATTCTTGAAAACCCTATATTTAGGTTTTCTTCGACCTCCATCCCGCGCTTTCTATTCCTTTGCACTTGATCGCCGTTTTGTGTCTCTCTTGCAGGTGATTCCATGGCAATTCAGGCAAGCATTCTCGCAGGCATGAAGTTCGATACAGGCTTTGATGTGGATTTTGATTCGTTTCAACATTCTGATCCCATCTTCCTTTACATTCTGGAACTCCTTGAAGAACAAGAACTCAAAACCTTGATGACTAGAAGAACCAAATTACACAGCACTGAAATCAGAGAATGGGTCTACACTCTATCGCCAACAAAGGAGAATACGATGACAGGCACCATTGCGGGTAACTCCGTCTCCTTAACTCCCGTAATTTTAACTGAAATTTTTAAATTAAGGAATGGAGAAGAGCAACTGGAGATTGAAATAGAGGAATCTTACATGATGTTGAGACTCATGGGTTATACTGGAGAAAACCCTAATAAACTTTTGAAGAAACACCTCTCTGCCCCTTATAAGTTTTTGGCAGATTTAGTTGGAAAGGTTTTGCTTGGGAAACATACTACCCATGACTACATCACCAGACACCAGTTTCTGGTCATGTGTGCAATCATAAACAAGAAACCAGTGGATTGGGCACAGACTCTTTTTGATCTAATACAAAAGAAAAACAATAAAAAGGAAGTTTGCTTTGGAAGGATCCTAGGGATCTTCTTACAAGAGAATGCTGTTGAATCAATGGTCTCCCAGACCATATTCATCAATGCCAGTAAAAGGCTAACATGTGCCTTATTTGGCAGGTGGGAGAGGAAAATAACCACGCCAACCAAGGCTTCTACCTCTTCCACCCCAGCTTCTGAAGACACCATGGCTGTTAAAGCCACTCCCCCACCTGCTGAAGAGATTCATCCAACACCACCATCTCTTCCAGCCCCCCTTCCAGCAACACAAATCCCTCCCTCTTCCACCATCTCTTCAACACCACAATCACAACAACATACTCATGTTCCTACTCCACCTCCATCTCAACATGCTTCACCAGCTCCATCTCCACCAATTGACCTCACTGAAATTCCATCTTCCCCTCTTCAAGAAACTCAACCACCAATACCTCCTGATTCCCCCCATGACACCTACATTCCTACACCACCACTATCTCCTCTTCCCCCACATCTATCTTCAATACCGTCTTACCATCTACCAATAGACACCATCATGCAAGATGTAATTCCATCATCTCCACTACCATCTACCATTCCTACCAAACCACATCTAAAACATCTACTGCTCTTCCATCATTGGACCACTCCACCATATCTTCTATCATTTCCATAATCACTCCCCTCCTCAAATCCCTTATAGCAGAGGCCATTATACCTCTTGCTACCACCATCTCCTCTCTCTCTGACAAAATCTCTGCTCTTACTACTGCCCCATCCTCAGCCAGGGGCCTGGCCTCAGTTCCCACTGAAACCAGGCAGGGGGAGATGCCTGATGATAAAGCAGCAGCTACAGCTCCAGAGGCTTCAGCTCCAGTTCCGGCAGCAGATGCTCCAGCTTCAGCAACAGCAGCAGAGTGTACAGAATACATAGATAAAGATTTGATTGAATTTATTGAAACTGATATAGATTTTGATAAACCAGACCCTGAAGAGTCCAATACTGTTGGTGATTTCATTCTTAATCCCACAGTTGATTTAGAAATTTTGTTGAGTATTTTTAATACTATACATTTGAATTACCTTCCAGCTGAGATTACTAAGCCATCCTTGGCTATTATACCATACACTTCCCACATCTCTTCAGAAGTTGCTAAGCAACTCAGGGACAGTTTTGTTATTGCACAGCCAGCAGTCACTCCCCTTCTAGAAGTAGTGGCTATTCCCTTTTCTCCAATAATACCTTAGCACCAACCTTTGTCATGGATGACTCCCCCATGTCAGATCTAGATAAACTGATCTTGGCTGATATTGCAGATGAAAATAAGGCGGCAGCTGAAAGCTCTGTCCAAGTTAGTTCAGATTCTGTTATAGCTTCTCCTCCAACTTTTGTTGAAACTCCTGCTCCTGCTCCAGCAAAGCCTGTTATTTCTGTTGTGGCATTGAAAGCTTTGAATGAATTATATGATAACCCTCATGGTTCTGAAAATGATGATGATAAAGATGAGGATGAGGACTCGGATGAGGAGGATACAAAGAAGAAGAAGCAAGTATCAAAGAAAAGAAAAGCTCCTCCTCCTGCTCTTAAGCCTAATCCAAACAATGACACCCCTTACTACATTCTTCAAAAGATAACTCCATACAAAGGGATGTCAGCATGGATGTGGCTATCTAAGAATCAGCAGAAGGAAAGGAAGAAGAGTAGAAGATATTCTCCTCCACCAGTTCAAAGGTATAGAAAAGATCCACCACCTCCTCCTCCTCCTGCAGCTGGTGCTTCTGGTTCTTGTTCTCAAAGATCTGCCCCTATTCAAACATATCAAAGACATCAAGGGAGATCTTATCATGAAAGAAGCCAGCACAGGCAACAACCTTCAGGAAAACAACATCAGTAACAACAACAACAACATCAACAGCAATAACAACATCAGTAGCAATAGCAACATCAACAGCAACAACAACATCAGCAGCAACAACATCAACAATCTGAAAGTCCTAAAAGACCACCCTCTCCTCATGTTCCTTATGAAGATCCAGAAATAGCCAACATAGCTAGAATGGCTAGGTTCCAGGAACTGGTGGGCCTTTCTTTGATTAACAAGGCAAAGGCTGAAGGGAAAGATATTTCTGAATACACTACAATGTCAAAATACAGGAGAGAAGAACTAAAAAGGTTTGAAAAGGCTAACAAAATTTTTAATGTTGATGATTATATGAAATTACATCCTGAAGCAGTGGTCCCTAGAGCTACATCTTTGAAGATTATAAGGGCTGCTGACATGACAATGACTATGGAACAAGCTTTAAATCCAAACAGGGAAATAATCTTTACCAAGCCAGGCGACAAGGGCAAGGATGTAAAGCATCAGGAGAAGAAGCAGAAGAAATGAAATCTGAACTACTTTATCTCTTTTTTTTAACTGTTTCATATTGTCTGAACAAAGTTTTTGTGTAAATATATCTGCTACATGTGTTAATTATCTCTGCTAGATATATCTTTTTCCTATTTTGTTTACTTTATGTTTTTATTTTGAGTCTATTAGTGACCTCACCCAAATAGGGTGAGATTGTTGGATCCCTAGTTTGATTTGGGCTAGGTTCACTAACTTAGAATGATATGACCCAATATGTATAGTCAGGGTCATAGTTGTGTCCTAGAGTCTAGGCTAAGTCCTCAGTAACAACATCACATGGACAAGCCATCATCAGACTGCCAGAGAGTCAAGACGTAAAGGTTTCCCAAAGATTCAGAGATTTCTCAAGAGACTAAGTAAAATGAGTTCCACGTTTGTCGAACTCAGGTCGACGATAGTTGTTCTCAGCTCGACGATCTTAGAGAAATATTCTCTGAGCTTAGCTCGACGAACATCAGTCACATATCGACGATCCTTGGACACCACCTTCAGAATTCTAAGTCCAGACTGTTCTCTAGACTCAGGTCGACGAACCTAGTTCTCAAGTCGATGAACTTCATTCTTTGCTCGACGATTTCTGGACTTCCACTTCAACTCTATTGCCAGAGGTTTATCAATTTTTCTCTAAGTCCAGAATCATTTTCGGCTCGACGAATTCAAGGTTCTTCAGACTTAGCTCGACGAACCTTAATCTTTGGTCGACGATCTCCGGACTCAGTATTCAGCATCTCAAGTTCAATTGATTCTCCAGACTTAGATCGATGAACTTAGTTCTCTGGTCGATGATTTCTGGATTCTCTACTTCACCTTCCTAATTCCAGGAGTTATCAATTTTTCTAAGTCCAGAATCTTCTCTAGTCGACGAATCAGATTCTCAGCTCGATGAACTCAGACCACCTTGGCTAAAGTTATCAAGTAGCTAATTAGTGGTCCTCAGCTCGACGAAGTCTGTTCTTAGGTCGACGAATCTAGTTCTTAGCTCGACGAACTTGAAGTACAGAAATGCAAAGCTTCTAGAGACAGCAAGTCATGTGTTCAGCTCGACGATCATGGAACTCAGCTCGACAAACAGAAGCCGTCTGGTCGACAAATACAACATCTCAGCTCGACGAACTGTGGACTCAGTTCGACAAATTCTGCTATTGTTCGACGATTCCAGACTTAGTTATTTCCGGCCTTCTGTCCCCACTCTAATGCGATAATTCCTGATTAATTAATGCTCTAACATTCTCTGATTATAAGCGTTAGAAGGATCATTAATTATGGTCTTCTCCAGGATTATTGCTCGCCATTTTTCCATGGGATAGTTGGGGAAAAAAATCAATGCTGATTATTCTCAAGGCTGTCAGCATTAATTACAGATGGATTAAAATTTTTGAAAGATAGAGAAGAAGAGAATAACGGACACACAGATATACAGAGACAGATAGAAACAGTCAAGCGGGATTTAGAAAGCTTCACACAGAGCACCACTTATTGAGTAGCATACAGAGATTACAGAGATCACAGAGAAACATTCAGTCTTGAACAATCTACTCTGTCAACAAGAAGGATTCTCTAATACACAAAAGCTCTTGACCAGAAGATCATCAGCACCTGAAGAAAAAGAACAACAATACCTATATCAAGAGTCTTCTTCCTTCAAGTACTCCAGGACACTTCAAAAGGACAACCTCATTCTCATCTGTCAAAGAAGTTCCTGAAGATTATTGCTGGTCAAGGATTTAGTTTGAAGACCTATCACCCTGAAGCTTAGCTCCTGTTATTCTCAGGGGGAGCCTTAAGCTATAATCAAATCCACGGTCTTCTCAGTTGTATATTGAGAAAGAGAAGACAAAATCATCTCTCACCCCCACTATATAAAGGGTTGTTATCTCCCTTCAAAAGTGATTTCTTGGTTGCAAGTCTCCTGATCAAAAAGACTTGGGTTGGTTTTTGAGCACCTGATAAAAAGCTCATTTGTGTCGGGCACCTGATCAAAAATCTGAGTTGATTCCTACCAAGGGTGGTAGAAGAGTGGATGTACCCATGTTAGGGAACCACTATAAAATTCTTGTGTTGTCTGGTTGTCTCTTTTTCTTTTGTTCTTGTTGTGCTTGTGCTTTAGGTTTATTGTTTGCTAGTTTATTAATTTCTACACTTTTAATTTACAGTAAAAGCTGTAATAGTTGTTACTAATTTTTAAGAATACTCTATTCACCCCCCCCCCCCCCTCTATAGTATTTCAGATCTAACTCTCACTTTCACTTTCCTCTTCGCAAATCTTGCTTTTGCTTCAGATTCCAGCCCCAAATCCTCCTTCAGAGGCGCAACACTCAAACCCTAATAGCCGAGAGGTCCTGCTCCAGAACTCGGGAAGAAAGAGAATAGATAAAGGGAATAATTGTTTCCAATTTTCATTCTCTACAGATAAGGCATCGGTTATCTTCCATCCACACAATTTATACCCCTCAAAACACATCAACGGCTCGGGATTGAAGGTGAAAATCAACCACTGCCCAGTGTCCGCACACTAGCCACCTGACACGAGACACCGTTCGGTCATATCCATATTTTCGACAATTCATCAAACGAGACAAATTTCGTCGAACGGGGTAATTTCGTCGAGCTCCGCTCAACGATTTCGTCGATATCTGCTCGATGATTTTCTCACCCAGTCAGGCCAACTCTTTTCCTATTTCATTTTGGGGTGTTATATTGCCTGCACAGCTTGGTTTTGGTCTTGCAAGTAGGCGGCTTCAGCGGACTCCCTAGGCAGCTCGGTAGGGTTGACGGCTTCTCCTAGGGACTGCATGGCTTGTTCTTCGCCTTATAATTTTTTTCTGCTCCCATCGGGTACATTGGCAAATCATGTCTCTTTTGGGTTTCTCTATACGTCACAACAGTTTTGCATAGCGGAAATCGAACAAGAAACCCAAAAAGAAATTTGGATCTAGCGATGAACATTGATCAAAAAGTAACATATCCAAAAATAAATTGTACCTTTGAGGGATTCAGTCAATACTCAACCAAGGTGCTCTGAATGATTCCAGCGAACGATAATGGCCAGAGTTCCAAGAGTAGAATTGTGTCCACGGCTCCATGGATATCCACACGAGCACGGAGAACCATAGACTCTTGTCACGCAATATCTAGGTTTAAAGAAGGTATGCCCTCAACTTCTCCACGGACTATTAGATCCGTTAAAGGAGAGGTGGCGGTGACGAAGATGATGCCTTGGAAACACTTTCCAGTGACAATGGTAGGTCGGATGGTTGGCGGTAATGAATGTCGATCGCGGCCTTGGCAGAACCGTTCCGACGGGTTGAAGAAGACGTCGTTGCTCGATTAGGTTAGAAGAATAAACAATTCCCTTTTTCGGTTTACTGTACAAATCATATTTATACAAGCTTCTGAACCAGTCGATAACCGCAGACCAGCCGAACTGGACTTAAAGGAAATAAATCGGTGGAAATGATATTCGTCGAGTATATACGTCGATACACTAAGAATCAAAACCATTCATCGAAATACCACGTGAATACTCGACGAATCGAGACAGAGAAACCGTGCAAGTATCAAGGCGATATATGACAAATCGGAGTCTGATTCGTCGAAACTATCATAACGATACTCTATGAATTAAGTCTAATTTGGGGAGATATCATTACGATACTCGACAAATTTAAAATGATTCATTGAGATGTCACGACTATACTCGATGAATTCAAGACTATCCGTCGAAACCTCTCGGTAATACTCGATGAATTTCCCTTATATTCTTCCGACCACATACTTGATGACCCATATTCACAATATAGGTCCCTGAATGAATATCCTTCACATCTAGAACATCATAGGCTTGCTCTTTCACTCATATTACATATGAGCAAGGCCAACACAAAGCTTACCAACTTCTCCAATGATCTTATGTGCAACCCCATAGGCTCATATTGCATTGGCAGTGAGGCTACATGTCTGATCACTTCCAGATCACTATCGTAACACCAACAGTCTCGCCATGTATGCCTCGCCTTGTAAAGATTTTATGATAAGTAAAAGATTCTTGCTCTTCTATTAGTTTTTGGTTTACTTGGGCTCGGATTGGTTGAGTGTTCCTGCGCCTGGTTTTCCATTTTCCGCAAATCACAATTTTTTACATGGTATCAGAGGGAACAGAGGATGAGCAGTGATCAACCGTCATCTTGCTTTATTGCTTATGTGAGTTTGAGTATTCCAGGTTTAGTGCAATGGAAAGTGGAATGACAAGAGGTCTTGTAATTGAGCTCCATACATCAACTAACCTCAAGAAAAGGAAGTCATGTATGGAAAGCTTTCTTTTAGGTATAGACTTGTGGGAGGTCGTCTGCGGAGAAGACATGCAAGAGGTTGTTGCTGCTGTTGGCAATGCTGATGTTGTGAGAGCTTGGAGGAAGACAAACGTGAAAGCGGAGTTTGTTCTCAAACAGGCTATCTCGTCAGAACTCTTTGACCACATCATCATTTGTCAGTCTGCTGCGGAGATTTGTACTACCCTCGATGGGTTGATCAATAGGAAGAATGTACCAAGGCTACAATTTCTGTAAAATGAGTTTGCGAGAGCCACTCAAGGAGATCTATCCATCTCAATATTCTTCCTGAAGATGAAGAACTTATGCGCTGAAATTTCAGCATTGGACCCTAATGAGCCTAACTCGGAAGCAAAGTTGAAGAGACACATAATCTGCAGTTTGCGGAAGGAATATATGGGTTTTGTTACTTCTATTCAAGGTTGGGCCACTCAGACATCTTTGCTAGAGCTAGAGAACCTATTGGCTTCGCAAGAGAGCTTGGCTAGATAAATGGCTGGAGTCGCTATCTCTGAAGGAGGTAGTGAGGCGCTCTTCTCAGGATAGAAGAAGAGATGAGAGAAGAAGAAGAAGAAGAAGAAGACTGATGTTGGTGATGGTCCATCAACTTTTTATTAGTAATAGAGGAGTGCTGCTCCTAAGCGTGACTGGAAGAAGAAGGCTTGGCGTAAGTGTTATAGGTGCAACCAGCCAGGTCAATTCAAGAATAACTGTAAGGTCAAGCTGCAGCTTGGGAATGTTGTAGACAAAGAGGAGGATGGTTCCAGTGCTGAAGATGCCAGATGGGGAAGTGCATTCATGACGGGCACGTGTGTCCTTGCCTTCTTCTCCATCGACTACAAAGATTATTGGATAGTGGACTCGTGGTGTGGTCATCACGTCACAGGGGAGAGTCGAAGTTCTCTTCTCTATGAACATTCTCAGGTAATGAGGCTATCATAACTGCTGATGATACCGTTCATGCATTAGATAAGGAGGGTGTTGTTTCTTTAGGTAATGATAAGGGTCCACTCACCTTGAGGAGTGTGTATCACGTACCAGGCATGAAGAAGAACCTATTCTCGGTGACCAATGCAGTAGACATGGGTTTTCACGTTTTGTTCGGCCTAACAGAGGTGAAGTTTCTCCAAAATATGTCAACGGTTAAGGCTGACGTTGCTCATGTAGGGAGAAGGGCAAGGAACTTGTTTGTGCTATCAACAAGTTCCTATGTTGATAGGATGATGGCAATGATAGTGCTATTTTCCGGCATGAGTGGCTGGGTCACGTTGGGATGGACAAGCTGAAATCCATGACAGTGAATATCCTTGTGAAAGGCTTGCCTAAGTTGTCATCCTTCGACGACAGTCATGTCTGCGTGGGGTGTCAATATGGTAAGACTCATCACCTTCCGTTTGACAAGTCGCAGACGAGGAGAAATGCACCATTGTAGCGTATTCACGGTGATCTGATAGGGCCGACCACAACCACCAACCTCAGAGGCAGCAGGTACATGCTGGTATTGGTTGATGACTACTCAAGGTACACTTGGGTGTATTTCATGAAGGAGAAGTCAGGCGTGTTTCATTTTTTTGTGGAGTTCAAGGAGCTAGTGGAGGGTCGGATTGGCCTGCAGGTCAAGAAGTTGAGAACAGACAACGGAGATGAGTTCGTTTCATCTGAGTTCTCTAATTTCTGTATGAAGTACGACATCCAAAGGGAGCTCACTTGTGCTCATACTCCACAACAAAATGAAGTAGCAAAGGGAAAGATTTATCATCTAACGGAGACCTGCAAGTGTTGGCTTCATGCCAAAGACATTCCAAGGTCCATATGGGGGGGAAGGGATGACATGTGCTACCTATGTCATCAATCGGATATCCCTGAGTCCGATCAACAAGAAGTCTCCTTATGAGATGATATTTAAGTGGAAGCCCAATGTAGAACACTTTCGGGTGTTTGTATCTACCTGCTACATTCACGTCCTATATGCTCTCAGGACAAAGCTGGATGCGAAGGTGAAGAAGCTTGTCTTCATAGGCTATGATGAGCGGAAGAAGTGATGGAAGTGTATGGATCCAGTGATGAAGACGTTCGTTTTTTCGAGAGATGTGGATTTCGACGAGATGACATCATATGGAGGTGGCTCCTCTATGGAGCTACATGAGAGTAGGTCAGATGGCGGGCAGGAGGAGGCTGTTAAGGATCTTCTAGTGGAGCTGCTTATGTCACCAGGAGCTCCAGATGTTTCTAGATCTGGAGTAGAGGCATCCGGTTCAGGAAGTAGGGGGAGCGTCGCTCAAAGTTTGTCTTGGAATGGAACTGATTCAGAAGAGGCTGCGGAGGTGGTCAGCAAGGGTCAGACTCTTCGGAGATCAAAGAGGACCATCAAACCAGCAGCTCATTATTGCAAAGGAAACACGGTTAGCTTGGTCTCTTTTTTTTCGTAGGACCTCTGGACGAGCGAGAGCCTTCTAGCTTTGAAGATGCCACTGGAGTCAAGGAGTGGGATAATGCCATGGATACTTAGATGGCCGCCCTCGGGAAAAATGAGATATGGGACCTTGTGCCTAAGGTCGAACGCGTTACTCCTATGACATGCAAGTGGGTCTATAAGCTGAAGAAGAAGGCAGATGAGTGCATCGAGTGGTACAAGTCTCGTCTTGTAGCTTGAGGATTTTCTCAATAGTATGGAGAAGACTTTGAGGAGACATTTAGTCCTATGAAAAAGATGATTTCAGTTCAGGTGGTGACGGCCTTGGCGGCTTGCCAAGGCTAGAAGATGTGACAACATGATGTAATGTGTAACGACTCCATCCGTTCATATAGTATATAATAGAAGGTCCGGCCGGGGCCCCACACCATATACCACAAAATAGGCGGCGAAGTCACGGAGTGATACTAGAGTTGCGTATCCTAACACAGCATTCTAACGGAAGCTTATAACACGACACTGAACTCCACACATGAATGTCCACCATATAAAGATCCACATTTATATATACCAGGATTGTTCACCAAATACAAATTCAGTTGGCCTTATGGCCTTACAAGTTCTTTTACAACAGTGGCTTCCAAACATTGGCGCGCACGCCAGCCACATATAAACAAAACACAAAATGTTAAGCTTAGCTTTCAAGGTCTAGCAGCAGCAACAGCAATAGCAGTAGGGGCTTCAGCCTTTACGTGTCCCGCTTAGTTCTCCAGCACCTGTACAAGGACATTCCACCCAATAGTGGCAAATAAGGCAACGGTCAGCATTCAGCTGACCAATTTTATAACGACCCTACCCCTCTCCCGGAGCAGTGATATTTTTCCCTGCAGGCATAACATTTCACAGGCAAATATATAAATATTCATACATTGTGCTCTTACGCACATACATTCCATCATAACCGTTAGCCACGCAGCCCGACGATTCGTGCACTCAGGGCACATTCTTAGTGTACCGGTGAACCAGGGTCCCACCACCGTATCAGGGCTACAACCCAACGGTAAAATTGAGCATTTTACTCCATGTCGTGCTGCTGGAGACTTTAGTCTTAATGACCCGGGATTGGCCCGTAGCCCCCCATTGTGTCATGGCGCACATGCCTAAGACTCTCGCTATGCGCTCCAACAGATCGCACTTTCAGGTCTTCAAGTCGGACGGACATAACGCAGGTCGGATCAGCCACCCCCCGTTGCTCAAGTCACCTTGCCATCACTGAATACCAATATACTCACGGCTACATAAAAGGCGAGGGTCGGTTTCACCTTACCTGTTTCCTTTAGATGAGCTCATCAGCTCACACATAACCAGCCCATTCTCCTGGAACTGGCTTCACATTCATCCGTTTCCTAGGAGCCACGCCTCGCGTTAGTGGCAGAACTCAATTTCCATCCCTAGGCTTAACCGTACATCATAGCATCCAGTTGAGGGTATTTTCCTGGGCTGCCAAGCCAGCACTTCCTGTTATCCCCTTCACAGCCACAACCCATCAAGAATCACTAGCATCAAGGGCCTTTTCCTGGCTTACAATGCCGGTACTTCCTGTTACTACCCTTCACAGGTACTACCCATGTACATCAAGCATCACAAGGGTATTTCCTAGATTTCCACTCCAGTACTTCCTGCTACTGCTCTTCACAGGTACAACCAAACAGCACAAGCATTATACGGGTATTTTCCTAGATTACCACTCCAGTTCTTCCTGCTACTACCCTTCACAGGTACAATCTGTCGACTCCTTAAACTACACGTTTATCACGGAGTCTTCTCCGGTGTGTATATGCAACATCACCAATCCAGACCAACCTGTCCAGATGGGCTTCACACATCATGCTTATTCTATACTCCATTTCCGGACCTATATGCCCAATGATTGGGGATTCCATGAATCAACCCAAGGGACTCCCATAACAAGCCACCCTCTGGTGGGGGAATCATATGCACATGCCAAAAAGGAAGCCTTCACATGGCAAGGAAAAAAGGTCGTTACCCTTGAAGATTGTTTCGGAGCCATGGATTCCCAGTCAGCTGAAAAGCACGGCAACGGCTTTTCCTTCACAATGTTAGCCTCGGATTGTGAACAAGAACTCCGCAGCTCCACCGGTGGTAGACAGCTCTTCCTCCTCCTCCTTCTTCCTCTCTTTCTCTCTCTAGGTTTTAGAAAGAAGATGGCCTAACACAAATGAGAATTTCCTTCTCAGTTTTCGGCCTTAATGAAGCAGGGAGGGCTCTCAGCCATTGGATCCCAGCTGAGAAAATGGACGGCCACGATTTTTCCATAAAAGACTATTTTTTTCCCGACACAGACTGTGACACGCCCGTGTCACAGGTCGTGTACCTTAAGCGGCACACATCCGACTCATCCAGACCAGTATACGCCCATGTGACACGCCTATGTCACGGGCTGTGTCACCTGACATGCCTTCAGACACACCCGTGTCTGTGGCCGTGTACATCAGGCTGCACAAAACCAACTTCATCCCGATCGGGACACAGCCAGTGACACGCTTGTGTCACAGGCCGTGTACCCTAAAACACGACTGTGTCCTGCCTGTATTCACCAGGCCTCAAATGCCCTGGGCACATCCCGCAAAGGACACGGCCTGTGACACACCTGTATCACAGGTCGTGTGCCCATACACGGCAGCAGACACGCTTGCAGGACAACTACGTCAAATGAAGTTCGTCGAGCAGAGGACAAAGCCTCTGACATGCCTGTGTCAGATGGCGTGTTCCCTCATTTTTCATAGAAATGAAGTTTCGTCAACCACTCGTCGGCTACTCACCCAAGCAGGACACGCCCTAGGACACGCCCGTGTCCCAGGCCGTAACACCCAACTTTTTCCCAATCATGGGATTTGGGGTGTTACAACGCTCCCCTCCTTACAATAAATTTTGTCCCCGAAATTTGCACACAGGAAGGAAGTCAAACACAAGATATTCTATTCCATAACCGTTCAATATAACTCAACACACACTGCATAACAGTTACACAAAGAGCTCGGGAAATTCAGCTCGCATGGTCTGCTCTCGCTCTCACGTTAGCTCCTCACGGCCGCAATTGTCCCACCGGACTTTGACCATCCCGATTATCTTGTTCTGCAACTGTTTATCGGCGCAATCCTTGATCCGCATGGGCCTAACCTTCGTCATTAGTCCATACTCCACCGGCACCCAATCAGTCTCGATCACTTGAGCTGGATCTTTGACGGCTTTCCGAAGTACTGAGATATGAAACACATCGTGTAATCCACCCAAGTCTGCCGAAAGAGCTAGCCGATATGCAGCTTCCCCAATTCGCTCTACCACTTCAAACGGATCAAGATATCTCAGACTCAACTTTTTCAAACGTCGAATCCTGGACATGCCTTTGAAGGGTTTGAACTTTAAGTATACTCAATCGCCCACCGCGAACTCCACATTCCAGTGCTTGGCATTGTAGTATTTCGCTTGACGATCCGGGGCTATCAGTAGCCTCTCTTGAATAGTGTGTATCGTCAATTTCGCTTCCTCGACTTTGTTACGTCTATACACTTTGGATTCGCCTACCTCTACCCAAGCTAACGGCGTACGACACTTCCGACCATACAGAGCTTCAAACGGTGTCATACCGATGCTCGTTTGGTAGTTGTTGTTGTTGGCAAACTCCACCAGATAAAGATGATCTTCCCATCTCTTCCCAAAGTCCAGGACACACATTCGGAGCATATCCTCCATGGTTCTGTTTGTTCTCTCAGTTTGGCCATCCGTTTGGGGATGAAAGGCCGTACTGAACATCAATTTCGTGCCCAACTGCTGATGGACTAGCCTCCAATCATTCGAAGTAAATCTCCCATCTCGATCACTCCCAATGCTTCGAGGAACACCAAGTAGCCATACAATCTGTTCAACATAAAGCTTTGCAACACTTTCCACTAAATCATCTTGTTTATTCGGAACGAAGTGTGCCACTTTTGTCAACCGGTCTACAATCACTCAGATTGAATTATTCCCGTGTTGCGATCTTGGCAACCCGTGCACAAAATCCATGGAAATATCATCGAACTTCCATTCCGGAATCGGTAATGACTTCAGGAAACTGCCCGGCTTCTGCCATTCCGCCTTCACCAAAGCGCACGTTTGGCATTTGGCCACATAATGAGCGACATCATTCTTTAGTCCTGGCCACCAAAACAGCTTCTTCATGTCTCTGAACATCTTTGTGCTCCCAGGGTGAATTGAGTAATTCGTATAGTGAGCTTCATACGTCAACTCTTCTCATAACTTACCCAAACTCGGGACGCACAAACGACCCTATTTCTACAAAAGGCTGTCGTCCGAGGAGAATTTTCCCTCTGGCCCATCTTTGTCATAGTTTTTGAGACTTTCATCCAGCTCTGTTGCTCGTCGAACCCTATCTGCAAGGTCACACTGCACCACCGTCCAGTTTAAACATGCATCGGCTGTAGAATTCTTGTCAACACAAGAAATCTCTAACGCTTCCAACTCCTGGATTAGACGTTCATCGTGCCTCAGCAACCAATTTGCCCTTGTCGGAGCCCTCCGACTCAAGGCATCAGCGACCACATTTTTCTTTCCGGGCGTATAATGAATCACAAAGTTGTAGTCCCCAAGGAACTCCAACCACCTTCGTTGTCGCATATTCAACTCCTTCTGCTCAAATAAGTACTTTAGGCTCTTATGGTCTGTATAGATTTCCACTTTCACGCCATATAGATAATGCCGCCATAACTTCAGTGCAAAGATCACTGCCACCAACTCTAAGTCATGGACGGGATAATTTTGCTCATGCACCTTCAGTTGGCGAGAGACATAAGAAATCATTTTCCCATTTTGCAGAATAACGCAGCCTAAGCCACTTCCTGAAGCATTATTATAGTTCTCGAACCCATCAGTACCACATGGCGATGACAATACAGGCGCCGTGGTCAACCGACAATTTAGCTCCTCAAAAGCTCGCGCGCACTCCGGCGTCCAAACGAACTTCTGATCCTTTCTCGTCAGTGTGGTTAGAGGCAAAGCGATCCGCGAGAAGTTTTTCACAAACTGTCTATAGTAGCCCGATATTCCAAGGAAGCTCCTGACTTCGGCCACCGAAGACAACACTTCCCACTCATGTATGGCTCTTATCTTTGCTGGATCCACTTCTATGCCCTCTCTGCTTACCATATGGCCCAGAAAATCCATCGACGGTAGCCAAAACTCGCACTTCGAGAACTTGTCATAGAGATTATTCTTCGTCAAAGTATGCAACACCAACCATAAGTGGTTTTCATGATCGGCTTCAGATTGTGAGTACACCAGGATATCATCAACGAATACAATCACGAACAAGTCCAGGCACTCTCGGAACGTTCGGTGCATCAAGTCCATACACACCGATGGTGCATTATACATCCCAAATAGCATTATCGTGAACTCATAATGCTCGTAACGTGTTCCAAATGCAGTCTTGGGAATGTCATCTTCCCGAATCCTCAACTGGTAATAATCAGACTTCAAATCCAACTTGGAGGAGACGATTGAACCCACCAGCTGATCGAAAAACTCATCAATCCGTGGAATTGGATACTTGTTCTTCTCGGTCAGCTTATTCAGTTCACGGTAATCAATACATAACCGCAAACCACCGTCCTTCTTTTTCACAAATGGAACAGGAGCGCTCCAAGGTGACATGCTTGGGCATATATAGCCCTGCTCCAGTAACTCTTGCAGTTGAACTTTCAACTCTTCCATTTCCTTAGGCGCGACGCGATATGGCGAGCGGGTCATAGGTTTCGCACCTGGCACCAACTCGATCGTGAAGTCAATCTCTCGCTAGGGTGGTAGCCTAGGGAGATACTTGGGAAACACATCTGCAAATTCCGATACCACCGGAACATCGCTCAAACCGACCTTTGGCTCAACAGCCCGAATCAGCATGAAATAGCACTCCGCGCCCTTTCGAACACCCTTGACGACTTGGTGTAACACGCTCAATTCCATAATTGGGAAATGTTGGGTGACACGGCCTTGGACACGGGCGTTTCCTATGGCGTGTCCTGCTCAGGTGAGCAGCCGGTGAGAATTAGATGAAAATCTGTTCGACGAAAGTTGAGGGCACACGCCCTCGGACACGGGCATGTAAGAGGTCGTGTCCTCCTCTAGTCGACGAACTTCAGCTCGATGAAATTGAGCTGGGGCATGTCTAGTGCCATGTATGGGCATACGGCCTGTGACACGGGTGTGTCACAGGTCGTGTCCTTTACGGGATGTGCCCAGGGCATTGAGGCCCAGTGAACACGGGCATAACACGGCTATGTCTTGGAGTACACGGCCTGTGACACGGGCATGCCACTGGCCGTGTCCCGATCGAGTTGATCTCGATTTTGTGCAGGCTGAAGTACACGGCTACAGACACGGGCGTGTCTGAAGGCGTGTTAGGTGACATGGCCCGTGACACGGGCATGTCACAAGGGCGTGTACTGGTCTGGATAAGTTTGTTGAGCACTGCTTGAAGTACACGGCCTATGACACGGGCACGTCACAGGCCATGTCAGGCAAAAAATATGATTTTGTGGCGAAATCATGGTCGTCCATTCCTTCAGCTGAGATCCAAGGGCTAAGCTGCCTCCTTGCTTCCTTAAGGTCGTGGATTAGAAGGGAAATCTCATTTTCATTTTGGCCTTCACTTTCTACATTCCTGGAGAGGGAGAGAGAGAGGAAGAAGGAGGAGGAGGAAGAGGAGTTGGTCACCGGTGGTGCTGCGGAATTCCAACGAGAAATCCGAGGCCAGCGTTGCGGAGGAAAAGCTATTGTGGTTCTTTCTAGCCAGCTAGGAGCTCATGGCATGAAGCGGTCTTCAAGGGTAATGACGTTTCTTCCTAGCCATATGAAGGCTTCCTTTTTGGCATGTGCATAAGACTTCCCAAACAGAGGGTGGCTTGTTATGGGAGTCCTTTGGGTTGATTCATGGAATCCCCAATCATGTAGCATATAGATCCGGAAATAGAGTACGGAATAGGCATGCCATGTGAAGCCCATCTGGATAGGTTAGTCTAGATTGGTGATGTTGCATATACACACCAGAGAAGACTATGTGATAAACGTGTAGTTAGTAGTCGATGGGTTGCACCTGTGAAAGGAAGTAGCAGGAAGTATTGGAGTGGTAGTCCGGGAAACTACCCTTGCGATGCTTATGCTATTGGGTTATACCTGTGAAAGGGAGTAGCAGGAAGTACTTGATTGGAAGTCCAGGAAATACCCTTTGTAATGCTTGATATTCATAGGTGGTACCTGTGAAGGGGAATAGCAGGAAGTACTGGCATGGTAAGCCATGAAAACACCTTTGAAACTTGTGATATTTTTTGGGTTGTACCTGCGAAAGGGAGTAGCAGGAAGTACTGGATTGGACGTCCAGGAAAGACCCGTTGATGTTGTGATACGCAATGGGTGGAATTGCAAGTACTGGTATGCCTAAGAAAACATACATGCTTTATGCTAAACAGTTAAAGTGAAACCGACCCGCGCATTTTATTTAGCCGCGAGTATGTTGTGCTCGGTGATGGCAAGGCGATTGAGCAACGGGCGGTGGATGATCTGACCTGCGCTATGTCCATCCGACGTGAGACCAGAAAGTGCGGTCTGTTGGAGCGCATAGCGAGAGTCTTAGGCCTGCGCGCCGTGATACGATGGGGGGCTACGGGCCAATCCCGGTTCACTAAGACTATAATCTCCGGCTGCATGCCATGGATTAAATGCTCATTATTTTACCGTTGGGTTGCGACCCTGATACGGTGGTGGGCAACTGGTTCGCCGGTACACCAAGAATGTGCCTTGAGTGCACAGACTGTCAGGTCGTGTGGCTGACGGTTGTGATGGAATGTATATGCGTGAGATCACAATGTATGAATATATATATATATATATATATATATCTGCCTGTGAAATGTTATGCCTGCAGGGAAGAAATACCACTACCCTGGGAAAGGGATAGGGTCGTTATAAAATTGGTCAGCTGAATGCTGATCGTTGCCTTATTTACCACCATTGGGTGGAATGTCCTTGTACAGGTGCTGGAGAACTAAGCGGGACACGTAAAGGCTGAAGGCCCTTGTTGATGCGCGAAAACGGCACCTGGGCAGCTAAAACGGAGGGGGTGTTCGATCTCACAGGCTAGGAGAGGAATAGGGTGAAGGTTGTGGGGATAAAGGAGAAGAGGGAAGCTTTTGAGTGCTCGAGAGTGGAGCAAACAGCTTGTTCAATTAGTTGCAGGGATAGAGAAGAGGGTTGATGAGCAGAGGAGAGGCTTGATCAACAGAGAAGGTTGATCAAGAGAGGAGGAGGTTGATCAGAAGCTGTCGAGCAGACGATTAATATGACGGTTGTGCTTGCAGGTTGGTTGCCGAGAGAGCTGAGCTGAGCTAGTAAGAAGGGAAAAGAGAGAGGGCCGCTAGCAGCGGCAACAGCAGACTTCACCTGCCGCGGCTTAAACGCCACTCTTGCGACGGGCTTTTCTTTTATTAATAGTGAGAGCTACAACTTGCTAATACACCTTCACAACAAAGCAATAAAGGGTACAAGCAGGAAGCTGACGGCTAAGGAAGAAGAATGCCAGGGGAGCCCGCGCGGACTGAAGAGCGTAGCCGGCAGGCCGCACGGTTAAGCAAAGGAAGCAGACCGCGCGGACTGGAAAACCACTGGCTAGCAGGCCGCGCGACTAAGTCGCAGAGAAGGGTGTGGACTGAGAATTGGAGTCCGCAGGAGTTGGGTTGGCTGGCTGACTGCGGGCGCGAGAGCGATCCTCCGAGCGTAGACCTCGAGCGCAGAGACCAGACCCCCCATATGAGAGGTATGGGGGGCTATTTATAGGCCCGAGGAGGTAACGGCTTGCGGTGACGTTACCCCCGGTGAGACGGTAACTTGAGCGAGATGGAGACGGAGTCCGCCGAGTCCGCAATAGGCCGCACGGACTGGGACTGGTACTGGAGCTGGTGCTGACGGCAGAATGGTAGACTCAGTGGTGGACTACGATGCGGGTTCGCAGAGTCCGTCACTGCTGAGCTGGGACTGTCCGCCTATTGCTGGGGTAGCGGATGCTGGAAGCTATGTGGCGGACTGCGAGGAGAATCTGCGGAGTCCGCCACTACTGAGCTGAGAGCTGCAAGGGGGTGCGAGCTGGAGAGTGCCCGCGGAGTCTGGCGAGTCCGCACGATATTATGCGGACTGGGACAGCTCTGGAGTATTTGATGCATGGCGGCCTAGAAAGAGTCTGCCACTACTGACTGAGTCTGCACGGAGGCTGCGGACTGAGGGAGAACTGCTACTATTGGCTGAGCCTGCGACAGGCTTGAGGACTGAGCAGGAGTTGACCCCGCTGCTGCTGAGAAGCTGGTGCTAAGGGAAGGGGCGGACTGTATAGGGAATCCACCGAGTCTGTCGAGTCCGCAGCTGCTGCAAGGTCGAGTTCGCTTACGTTGGAGATGGAGAGCATGGCTGTTGAGGCTGTTGGGGTTCACCAATGACGGCGGAATGGAATTCTTGATTGCACTTCGAGTCTGCCCAGCTCGCGAGGAACTGGACTTTGCTGCTAGTCTTGGTGGGTAGCCGGTGGTGGAGTCCGCGCCCTGTATACGGGCTGGAGGTGTCGGCTGCCTGTGTTTCTGGGTGAAGGGATATGCGACCTGTTGCCGGCCTGGGCGGATAGGAAGTTGAGTAGGCAAAGAGAGACCTGCGGATACAACCTCGCGGTTAAGCCGAAAAGGGGGGCGGCCTGCAGAGGCGGACTGCGGAAGCAGTCCGCGGGCCCTGCCGACCAAAGGAAACTGCGCGGCCTGGGGGGTCAGACCGTGGAGACCGCGCAGGCCCCGCGGCCTGGGCGGACAGAGAATTCCGTCCGCCTAACCTAGGGAATCACGGCCTCCAGGAGGAACCCGAGGCAGGCCGCGATGAGCGAGCTGGCTCCCTTGGTAAGGATCGTCGATTTCGGGGTTAACATAATCCCCACACTTTTTTAAGTTCCGAATAGAACTTCAAAAAAGTTGGAGACCCGCGAAAATCGTGATCCACCCCAATGGAAAGAGAAGGGGGGCAAGGAGAGATAGAACCTGAAGCCTCTCCTTAGGAGATTGGAGCTGTCTGTCTATTTTCCTGTAAGAGGAAAGTTAGGGTAGGCATGTATGGGTGGTACATCGAGTGTGTACCTGAGTTTGCCTTTGCAAAATGAAGAAGGTGTGTCTTCCACTAAGTTCTGCAAAATGAAAGTGAGGAAAACATAAAAGTATAATAATTTGCAAGTACCTGATGGAGGCTTGCAAGCACCTGTTATCCTCTGCAAAAAAGGAAGGATGAAGGGTATACAAGAAGGAAAAATGAGATGCAAGTACCTGGAAGGAACTTGCAAGTCTTTCCTGGTTTCTGCAAAAGAAGAGTTAATGGTATGCACAGTATATGAAAGTAACTTGCAAGTACCTGTGAAAGGGCTTGCAAGTGTCGGTTGATCTCTGCAAAATGAGAGTTAGGAACAAACAAGGTATATGTGAGTAGCTTGCAAGAACCTGTGAAGAAACTTGCAAGAATATGCTGCTTTCTGCAAAGTGAGAGTTAGAAGCAGGTAAAATATGAAAATAGCTTACAAGTACCTGAATGAGACTTGCAAGTGTCTGCTAACCACTGCTAAGAAAACAGTGAGCGGCAGACATAGAACAATGAATTAAACTGCAAGTACCTGGATGAGACTTGCAGGTGTCTGTTGATCTCTACAAAGAGAAGGGTTAGACGCAGATAATATATGAAAGAAGCTTGCAAGTACCTGAGAGAAGGCTTGCAAGTGTTTGCTAATCTCTGCAAGGAAAGAATTAGAAGCAAACATATATATGAAAGAAGCTTGCAAGTACCTGGGAGAAGACTTGCATGTGTTTGCTAATCTCTGCAAGGAAAGAATTATAAGCAAACATATATATGAAAGAAGCTTGCAAGTACCTGGGAGAAGGCATGCAATTGTTTGCTAATCTCTGCAAGGAAAGAATTAGAAGCAAAGAAACATATATGAAAGAAGCTTGCAAGTACCTGGGAGAAGGCTTGCAGGTGTTTGCTATTCTCTGCAAGGAAAGAATTAGAAGCAAACATATATATGAAAGAAGCTTGCAAGTACCCGGGAGAAGGCTTGCAAGTATTTGCTAATCTCGGCGAGGAAAGAGTTAGAAGCAAACATAATATATGAAAGGAGCATGCAAGTACCTGTGGAGAAGGCTTGCAAGTGTTTGCTAATCTCTACAAGGAAAGAGTTAGAAGCAAACATAATATATGAAAATAACTTGCAAATACCTGGAAGAATGCTTGCAAGTGTTAACTGTTAATGGGATAAGGCTGATATGACCATATAGCATGGAAAATGCCTGATGAACTCTTTATCATGAAACCCAGATCAATAACTCGAGCGCTAACTGTTGATATGGCTGGATAGACATGATCAGATTAGCAGAGAAAGAACTTGACGAATTCCGCCAATCTTAACTAGATTGCAATAGTATGGCTTGATGATCGAGGAGAGTAAGATTCTTTGATCAATGCTTGATACCATTAGATTTTGACAAGAGTAATGAATAGCTCTGTGAATCTTCATCTGATAGCGCTTGAGCAATAGATGCATATAAGATGAGCATAAGCAAAATGAATGCAAGAAATCCCTTTGGTAGGTCAGATTAACCTGTTCACCTGTGAAAGAAGGCAATTGACAAAAAGAGGTCTATACTCGTAATGACTAAAGAAGGTTGAATGCTGCCACAGGTGTTCCCCGTGGGCCTTATGCATCACTTGCCTGAGAAAATCATCCTGAGTATAGTCCTACTCAAATCGGGCTGGCCGCGCATCCTCTAGGAGGGCACAAAAGAGAAAAGCAAGGGAAAATCCTGAGAAGGATCGCTAGATGCACCACTCTCTTGCCTCGGGTACAATCATCACTGATCAATGAGACTAGTTGCGCCAAGTGGCCTATTGCTTGTCTGTGGAAAGATCAGTGGAATTGTGGAACCCGCGAAGGCACGGATCGAGAGTACTTGAGAGTTTTCGGCCATCACAGTTGTGAGATGATCAAAGAGACAAGGCTACGCTTGATCGCCATTGCTTGTCAAGCAAAGATCATCATAACTGTAATGTATCCTTCGCGAAGCACAGTAGAGCTAACACATGGGGCTCCCCTAGCACACACTCTGTGTCAGATGCTGGCTAGGATCCAAAATCTGAAGCCCAACATCGTAGATTGAATGGCTCCCACTACACGTATGGGTATACTCCCGCCACATGTGGTCGAAGCGGTGGTGCCAGAGAACAATCTACGGAGGGAGCATTCCAGACTTGGCGATATCTCATTGGTGTAGTGATCCCTTTGGCAAAGAGAAAAGATAGGAGAGGAAGCATCACAAGAGGGGAACTGTGTTAGTATAAGGTCCCAGATAAAAAGCTTTGTTAAAAAATAGTAATGAACACTGAGAAGTGTTTTGAAATGAAAAATGCCTGAAAAGGGGTAAGAGCAAGAGTTGAGATAACCCATCAAGGTTGTGAGGAGCTTTGTGGAACAGTGATGTCCATTGTTGGCTTAGAATAGCCTTCCGAGCACACCCTCGTCATCAGCATCGAAGCGTTCGACAGTCTTGTTAACGAGGAGAGGGGGTTCTTCGACTAGGTTCACTCCTTTTGAGGAGCAAGGAACATCTGCGACTTCTTTGCCCTTTTGAAGTTGATGGATCAGGGAGATCTTCTTTGGAAAGCAAGTCACGCATCTTACCCTGCCGGAGCATCCTTTGCACAAGCTGGCGGAGTGCTTGGCAGTACTCGGTCAAGTGACCTTACTTTTGTGGAACTAGCAGTATGGCTCGGAGTCTTTAGACCTTTAATCGTTTGGCCGGTAGGGCTTCTTGTAGTTTGCCCTATCTTTCATAATTTGGATTACTTCTTGCATGGCCTCGTCGAGATCAGACTCATGCAAGTCATTGTCTTGTTGCTGATGAACTACTGCTGCTTGAGAAGGAGCTAGTGGTAGCAATGAATCTTGAGCACGTTCACGGCTCAGGAAGGAGTATCGAAGGCATTGAAACCTTCTCTCCTTTCTTGAGTGAGATGGGAAATGACTGTGAGGAGACCTTGGAGGATGCTTGTGAAAAGGATCTTTCTCTGATAAGAGCTTGGAGACGAAGCCTGGGTTGATTTTTTCGCCTCGGATGTATGAGTTGGCTAAGGCAATCAACTCTTGGTAGGTTCTTGGCGCGCGGACATTGGCTTCAAATTTGAGAGGCCCTTCACAAAGACCGTGAATAAGAGCCACTCGGTACATTTCTTGATCAGCAATTTCGATGTCCAAAATCTCTCTTTGGAATCGATCAACAAACTGAGACCAAGTTTCATTGCTGCACTGCTTGATCTCAAAGAGGGCTTCAGGACCGCCCTTTCTCTTTGTGGAGGTAGAGAATCTGAGAAGAAACTCCCTTCGTAGATTAACGAAGGAAGTGATGGAGTGAGGACGAAGGCCATTGAACCAGTCCCTCACTTGCCCATCAAAGGTTGTAACAAGGAGTTTGCATTTAGTTGCATCTGATAGGGTTTTGAGAGCAACAACCGATTCGAAGGCTTGAAGGTGCTTTACTGGATCAGTCTCTCCAGTGTAGATTGGCAGTCGAGGCTCTCTGAAGTTTGCTGGAGTACGCTCATGGCGAACATTCTCTGTGAATGGTGAAGGTTCTTCTTGCTCCCCTACAGCATAAGGAAAGAAGGGGGCATAAGCTGTAGCTGAAAAAGAAGCAGGAGGATAAAAAGGAAAAGCTGCTGCAGGAGGAGCAAATGCAGGAGCTACAGGGTAAGGATGACTTCCCTGAAAATTGAGAAATCTAGCAGGGCTTCCCCAGGCTGCTTCCCGGAAGAAGTTTTGGCGAGCAGCAAATTCTTCATCTTGAGGTCGCAGAGGAGCTGCAGGAACTTGCGGGAAGCTTGCTGTGTGAGAAGGTGGATAGACTGGCAGGCAAGCTGGAGGATAAGCTTGCTGATGTTCCAATGTTGGTGCTAGATTGATCGAAGCAGCCGGAGCTACTATAGGTTTGGAGTCTAATCGATGTGTGATCACAACAAGCATTTGGTTGATCGCTTGGAACTGTTGAGCATTCTCACGGCGCGACTGCTCAAAGGCTTCCCAGAGAGGATATTCACTGGGACTTGGAGCAAGGTTCTCGGCTGAGTGATGATTTGACATGGTTAACTGTCGCTGTTCACCGTCTTTTCGGATCTGAAGGTCGCGTGTTAACTGTTGATGCACGAAAACGGAACCGGGGCAGCTAACACGGAGGGGGTGTTCGATCTCACAGGCTAGGAGAGGAAGAGGGTAAAGGTTGCGGGGATAGAGGAGAAGAGGGAAGCTTCTGAGTGCTCGAGAGTGCAGCAAACAGCTTGTTCAAGGAGTTGCGGGGATAGAGAAGAGGGTTGATGAGCAGAGGAGAGGCTTGATCAACAGAGAAGG
Organism: Platanthera guangdongensis; assembly: GCA_039583875.1. Taxonomy (NCBI): domain Eukaryota; kingdom Viridiplantae; phylum Streptophyta; class Magnoliopsida; order Asparagales; family Orchidaceae; genus Platanthera; species Platanthera guangdongensis. The sequence goes on along the minus strand of CM077164.1, from coordinate 77,654,656 downwards.
TTGATCAAGAGAGGAGGAGGTTGATCAGGAGTTGTCGAGCAGATGGTTAATATGACGGTTGTGCTTATAGGTTGGTTGCCGAGAAAGCTGAGCTGAGCTAGGAAGAAGGGAAAAGAGAGAGGGCCGCTAGCAGCGGCAACAGCAGACTTCACCCGCCGCGGCTTAAACGCCACTCTTGCGACGGGCTTTCCTTTTATTAATAGCGAGAGCTACAACTTGCTAATACACCTTCACAACAAAGCAATAAAGGGTACAAGCAGGAAGCTGGCGGCTAAGGAAGAAGAATGCTAGGGGAGCCCGCGCGGACTAAAGAGAGGAGCCGGCAGGCCGTGCGGTTAAGCAAAGGAAGCAGACCGCACGGACTGGAGAACCACGGGCTGGCAGGCCGCGCGACTAAGTCGCAGAGACGGGTGCGGACGGAGAATTGGAGTCCGCAGGAGTTGGGTTGGCTGGCTGAATGCGGGCGTGAGAGAGATCCTCCAAGCGTAGAACTCTAGCGCAGAGACCAGACCCCCCATATGAGAGGTATGGGGGGCTATTTATAGGCCCGAGGAGGTAACGTCTTGCGGTGACGTTACCCCCGGTGAGACAGTAACTTGAGCGAGATGGAGACGGAGTCCGCCGAGTCTGCAATAGGCCGCGCGGACTGGGACTGGTACTGGATCCAGTGTTGACGGCAGAATGGTAGACTCAGTGGCGGACTGCAATGCGGGTTCACGGAGTCCGTCACTGCTGAGCTGGAACTGTCCGCCTATTGCTGAGGTGGCGGATGCTGGAAGCTATGTGGCGGACTGCGAGGAGAATCCACGGAGTCCGCCACTGCTGAACTGAGAGCTGCAAGGGGGTGCGACCTGGAGAGTGCCCGCGGAGTCTGGCGAGTCTGCACGATATTATGCGGAATGGGACTGTTCTGGAGGATTTGATGCATGGCGGGCTGGAAAGAGTCCGCCACTACTGAATGAGTCCGCATGGAGGCTGCGGACTGAGTGAGAACTGCTACTACTGGCTGAGCCTGCGACAGGCCTGTGGACTGAGGAGGAGTTGACCCCGCTGCTTCTGAGAAGCTGGTGCTAAGGGAAGGGGCGGACTGCATAGGAAATCCGCCGAGTCCGTCGAGTCTGCAGCTGCTGTAAGGTCGAGTCCGCTTACATTGGATATGGAGAGCCTGGCTGTTGAGGCTGTTGGGGTTCACCAATGAAGGCAGACTGGAAGTCTTGATTGCACTTCGAGTCTGCCCAGCTCGCGAGGAACTGGACTTTGCTGCTGTTCTTGGTGGGTAGCCGGAGGTGGAGTCTGCGCCCTGTATGCGGGTTGGAGGTGTCGAATGTCCGTGTTGCTGGGTGAAGGGATATGCGACTTGTTGCCGGCCTGGGCGGATAGAAAGTTGAGTCCTACAGAGAGATACCTGCGGATACAACCTCGCGGTTAAGCCGAAAAGGGGGGCGGCCTACAGAGGCGGACTGCAGAAGGAGTCTGCGGTCCCTGCCGACCAAGGGAAAGCACGCGGCCTGGGGGGTCAGACCGCTGATACCACGCAGGTCGCGTGGCCTGGGCGGACATAGAATTCCATCCGCCTAACCTAGGGAATCACGGCCTTCAGGAGGAACCCAAGGCAGGTCGCGATGAGCGAGCTGGCTCCCTTGGGAAGGATCGCCGATTTTGGGGTTAACAGCCCTGTTGTTGTTATTGCTGCTGCTGTCACTAGCCCTTGAAGGCTAAGCAAATGTTGTGTTTTTTTTATATGTGTCCGGCCTGCGCGCCAATGTTTAAAGCCACAATTGTAAAGAGACTTGTAAGGCCTTAAGGCCACCTGACTTTGTATTTGCTGACATTCCTGTTTTATATAAAGGTGTTGTCTATATGGTGGACATTCAGGGTGGCGTTCAAGTTATGTGTTATAGGCTTCCGCTAGCATACTTATGTGTTAGTATATGTAACTCTGGTGTCACTCCGTAACTTCACCTCTTGTTTTGTTGTATATGTTGTGGGGCCCCGGCCGGACCTTCTAGTATATACTATATGAACAGATGGGGTTGTTACATTTTTGGTATCAGCGCTCTCGTTCCTTACCTTTAGAATTTGTGATCAAATTCTTTTGTGGGGTGGAGAGCACGTGTCAGTGCACACCGCGTTAACACTAATGAACTCTTGAATGACCACTTAGGAATGCATACAAAGATACCTGTTTGCGGAACCTCTGTGTTCCTAATATTGCTTTTGGCAATATGTTTGTTGCTTACTTGTGTATTGTACGACTATAGGTGACTAGTGTGACGGCATGGTAGCAGGAACCCCACCATTCGATGGGAAGCATGATGTCAACTATGGTACCAACATCTCCTCCATTGATAGAGATGGCTCGACTAATTGCTGATGTGGTTTTTGCAATGCTCAAGGCTTACCATGAGGGATAGGTGCAACCCTCTGACCCGGTTATGCGTTCCATGTCGGTCAGTGTAAGTGAGTAGACGGCCAGGGGAAACACATCAGCTTCATCGGTGAACATGTGCTTGAGCCAAGGAGAGGACACTATTGAGGATTATTTTCATGCATTTGTTGCAATGAGACAATAACCAGAGTTTGTGTTTGAAACCGGGGAGACAAAGATCAAGCGGTTTTATGATGGGCTCCGTCAGGAACTTCGCTTCTTGTTGATGGGTCCTAAGCTATTGGGATTCCAACCATTTGTGGAGTCAGCTAGACTATTGGAAATGGACTTGACAAGAGCCCAGTAAATGCCTGCGAGAGCTCAGCAAATGTCTGCGATCAGGGAAGTGAGAGCTCCAAGGGTTGGAAATTCTGCTCACCGCAAGAGGCAGAGATGCGAGACTTGTACTTTTTATGCTTGTGGCACAGAAGGACATATCGCTCGGGACTGTTGGGGTGGTGCTCAGCAGCCAAAGAAGCAATACAAGTGTTACTTGTGTGGTAAAGCAGGACATAAAGCCCGAGACTGTCGAAGTGACTCTTAGATAAGGAGGAAATGTCGACTTGATGTACAAAAATAACTGTGTTACTCATGTACTTGTGGACTAGGCATGTGTTGTATTACAATAATCAGTGTTGCATGGCAGTGTCTACTGCTATGTTTGTGCTATATACGTATAATATATATATGTGTGGAATAAACGTGTTTATACGGTAGTCGTGAACACGAATAGACAGTTGATTTGCTATGACATGGGGACAATTTCGCCCATCATTATCAGGAGTGGTCGACAAATGGTTGAACAGAATATAGGAGCATCTTATGTGAAAACGGGAAAAGTAGTGGTGAAGTCTTCTGCATCACAGACGCACTCCTACGCCTTTACTCCTGGCCATTAAGCATAGTGAAGTTGTCACAAGTGCACAATAACATTGTTGCTTGATTTTCTGATTGCATACTGTGTATGTAGCTTATGTGGGTGATGTGTGCGCCATAGGCTTTGCTAGGAAATTGGAATACACTGGTGAGAGCCCTTTTGATCGTGGATGGATGTTCTTACCAAACGAATGTTTTACAGCTGGCAGATAACGGTTGCACTGTGGCAATGCAACTTGGGCATTGGGAATTGTGTTTGGACGCATCTGCGCTGCCGATATGGGAGCTTGCGGATGTGTTGTGGTTCCTAAGGATCTTCCTGGGCTACCACCCCAGCGAGAGATCGACTTCTATTCTATTGGTCCCAGGTACGAAACTTATGGCCCGCTTGTTGTATCGCGTCACGCCGAAGGAATGGCTGAGTTGAAAATCCAATTGCAAGGGTTGTTGGCGCAGGGATTGTATACGCCCAAGCATGTCACCTTGGAGATTGCATGTTCTGTTTGTGAAAAAGAAAGATGTTGGTTTGCGGTTATGTATTGACTACCGCGAACTGAACAAACTGGTAAAGAAAAACAAATATCCAATTCCACGGATTGCTGGGTTGTTCGATCAGCTGGTGGGGTCAACTGTCTACTCCAAGTTGGACTTGATGTCTGGTCATTACCAGTTGCGGATTCGGGAAGGTAACATTCCCAAGACCGCATTTGGAACATGTTATGGGCACAATGAGTGCACGGTAATGTAGTTTGGGTTGTGCTATGCGCCATCGGTGTTTATGGACTTGATGCAACGAACATTTCGTGAGTATTTGGACCTGTTCGTGATTGTGTTCATTGATGATATCCTGGTGTACTCGCAATCGGAAGCCGATCATAAGAAGCACTTGTGGTTGGTGTTGTAGACGTTGTGGAAGAAGAAGCTCTATGCCAAGTTCTCGAAGCGTTAGTTTTGGCTATCGTCAGTAGCCGTTCCGGGCCATCTGGTAAGTGTAGAGGGCTTAGCAATGGATCCAGCAAAGATAAGGGCCAAATAGGAGTGGCCAGTGTTGTCTTCAGTGGCCGAAGTCAGAAGTTCCTTGAACTGGCAGGCTACTATCGACGGTGTATTACAAACCTCTCGCAGATTGCATTGCCTTTGACCACACTGACGAGAAAGGGGTAGAAGGTCGGTTGGCCGCCAGAGTGCGCGCGAAATTTGAAAGAACAAAAGAGTCGACTAACCACGGCGCCTGGGTTGACGTCTCCATGTGGTATCGACGGATGTGAGATCTCTCGTGATACTACAGAAAGCAGCTTAGGCTACATTCTGCTAAAGTGATTGCTTATGGCTCACGCCAATTGCATCCCGGCCACGACCTAGAGTTGGCAGCGGTGATTTTTGCTCTAAAGTTATAGCAGCATTATCTTTATGGCGTGAATGTGGAGATCTATACGGACCACAAGAGCCGAAACCTGTAAATGCGACAACGAAGGTGTGCGGAGTTCCTTAGGAATGACACCTTTGAAATGCATTATACTACTGGGAAGGGAAATGTAGTCGTTGATACTCTAAGTTGGAGAATTATGTCAAGGGTAAAGTGGCTACAAATGCACCATGAACGTCTAATCCAGGAGTTGGAAACGTTAGACATTTCTTGTGTTGACAAGAATGCTACATCCGGTGCATGTTTGAACTGGACGGAGGTACAGCATGACCTTGCAGATAGGGTTCGACAAGCAATGAAGCTGGATGAAAGTCTCCTACGCTATGCTAAAGATGGGCCAGAGGGCAACTTCTCCTGGGATGACGATCTCCTGTCGAAGGAAGGCCGTTTGTGTGTCCCGAGTTTGGGTAAGTTGAGGGAAGAGCTGATGTATGAAGCGCATTATACGAAGTACTCAATTCACCCTGGGAGCACAAAGATGATCAGGGACATGAAGAAGTTGTTCTGGTGGACAGGGCTGAAGAAAGATGTTGCTCGTTATGTGGCCAAATGCCAAACATGTGCTATGGTGAAGGTGGAATACCAGAAGCCTAACGGTTACTTGAAGTCGTTACCAATTCCGAAATGGAAGTTCGACGATATTTCCATGGATTTCGTGCATGGGTTGTCGAGATCTCAGCGCGGGAACGATTCCATATGGGTGATTGTGGACCGGCTGACAAAGGTGACACACTTCCTTCCAAATCGGCGGGACGATTCAGTCGAAAGTTTGGCGAAACTTTATGTTGAATAGATTGTGCGGCTACACGGTGTTCCTCGGAGCATCGTAAGTGATCGATATGGGTGGTTCACATCGAATGACCGGAGGCTAATTCACCAGCTGTTGGGCACGAAGTTGACTTTCAGCACGACCTTTCATCCCCAAACAGATGGCCAAACTGAAAGGACCAACAGAACGATGGAGTACATGATCCGGATGTGCGCCCTAGACTTTTCGAAGAGATGGGAAGATCATCTCTACATGGTGGAGTTTGCCTACAATAACAGCTACCAAGCGAGCATCGGTATGGCAACATATAAAGCTCTGTATGGTCGGAAGTGTCGTACTCCATTGGCTTGGGTAGAAGCAGGCGAAGTCAGAGTGTATAGGAGTAACAAAGTCGATGAAGCAAAGTCGACAATACGCACTATTCGGGAACGGCTATTGATAACTCAAGATCGACAAGCGAAGTACTACAACGCCAAACACCGGAACGTGGGGTTCGCGGTAGGCGATTGGGTATACTTAAAGATCAAACCCTTCAAAGGCGTGTCCAGAATTCAACGTCTGAAAAAGTTGAGTCCAAGATACCTGGGTCTGTTTGAAGTAGTCGAGCGAGTCGGGGAAGCTGCATATCGGCTAGCTCTGTCGACAGACTTAGCTGGATTACATAATATGTTTCACATCTCGGTGCTTCGAAAGGTCGTCAAAGATCCAGCTCAAGTGATCGAGAATGATCGTGTGCCGTTAGATTATGGGCTAACGACGAAAGTTAGGCCCATTCGAATCGAGGATCGATCCGAGAAACAGTTGCGAAATAAGTCTATTGGGATGGTCAAAGTCCGGTGGGATAATTGTGGACGTGAAGAGCTAACATGGGAGCGAGAGCAGACCATGCGAGCTGCGTTTCCCGAACTCTTTGTGTAACTGTTATGCAGTGTGTATCGCGATGTATTGAAACGATCGGGGAATAAAATCCTTCTGTTTGAGTTCCGTACTTGTGCAAATTTCAGGGACCAAATTTTTGTAAGGAGGGGAGGGTTGTAACACCCTAAATTTTAGAATTGGGAAATGTTAGATGACATGGCCTTGGATACAGGCGTATCCCAGGGCGTGTCCTGCTCGGGTGAGCAGCCGGCAAGAATTCGACGAAAATCCGCTCGATGAAAGTTGAGGGCACACGCCCTCTGACACCGGCGTGTCAGAGGCAGTGTCTTCCTCTGGTCAACGAACTTCAGCTCGACGAAATTGAGCTGGGGCGTGTCTAGTACCGTGTATGGGCACACGGCTTGTGACACGGGCGTGTCACAGGCCGTGTCCTTTGTGGGATGTGCCCAGGGAATTGAGGCCCAGTGAACACGGGCTTGACACGGCTGTGTCTTGGAACACACAAACTGTCACACGGGCGTGTCACTGGTCGTGTCCCAGTCATGCTGATCTCGATTTTGTGCAGGCTGAAGTACACAGCCACAGACACGGGCGTGTCTGAAGGCGTGTTAGGTGACACACCCGTGAAACGGGCGTGTCACATGGGTGTGTACTGGTCTGGATAAGTCGGTTGAACACCGCTTGAAGTACACGGCCTATGACACGGGCATGTCACAGGCCGTGTCAGGCAAAAAAATATGATTTTGTGGCGAAATCGTGGCCGTTCATTCCTTCAGCTGAGATCCAAGGGCTGAGCTGCTTCCCTGCTTCCTTAAGGTCGTGGATGAGAAGGGAAATCTCATTTGCATTTTGGCCTTCTCTTTTTACATTCCTAAAGGGAGAGATAGAGAGGAAGAAGGAGGAGGAGGAAGAGGAGCTGGTCACCAGTGGTGCTGCGGAATTCTGACGAGAAATCTAAGGTCAGCGTTGCGGAGGAAAAGCTGCTGCGGTTCTTTCTAGCCAGCTAGGAGCTCATGGCACTGAAGCGGTCTTCAAGGTTAATAATGTTTCTTCCTAGCCATGTGAAGGCTTCCTTTTTGGCATGTGCATAAGACTTCCCCACCAGAGGGTGGTTTGTTTTGGGAGTCCTTTGGGTTGATTCATGGAATCCCCAATCATGTAGCATATAGATCCGAAAATGGAGTACAGAACAGGCATGCTGTGTGAAGCCCATCTGGACAGGTTAGTCTGGATTGGTGATGTTGCATATATGCACTGGAGAAGACTCTGTGATAAACGTGTAGTTAGGAGTCGTTGGGTTGCACCTGTGAAAGGAAGTAGCAAGAAGTACTGGAGTGGTAGTCCAGGAAACTACCCTTGTGATGCTTGTGCTATTTGGTTATACCTGTGAAAGGGAGTAGCAGGAAGTACTGGATTGGAAGTTCAGGAAATACCCTTTGTAATGTTTGATGTTCATAGGTGGTACCTGTGAAGGGGAGTTGCAGGAAGTACTGGCGTGGTAAGCAAGGAAAACACCTTTGAAACTTGTGATATTTATGGGGTTGTACCTGCGAAAGGGAGTAGCAGGAAGTACTGGATTGGACGTCCAAGAAAGACCCTTTGATGTTGTGATACGCAATGGGTGGAACTGCAAGTACTGTTGTGCCCAGGAAAACACCCAGGCTTTATGCCAAATAGCTAAAGTGAAACCGACCCGCACCTTTTATTTTGCCGCGAGTACATTGTGCTCTGTGATGGCAAGGCGATTGAGCAACGGGGGGGCGGATTATCCGACCTGCGTTATGTCTGTCTGACGTGAGACCAGAAAGTGTGGTATGTTGGAGCGCATAGCGAGAGTCTTAGGTCTACGTGCCGCGATACAATGGGGGGTTACGGGCCAATTCCGGTTCACTAAGACTATAATCTCCAGTTGTACGCCATGGAGTAAATGTTCAATGTTTTACCGTTGGGTTGCGACCCTGATATGATGGTGGTCAACTGGTTCGCCGGTACACCAAGAATGTGCCCTGAGTGCACAGACTGTCGGGCCGCGTGGCTGACGGTTGTGATGGAATGTATGTGCGTGAGAGCACAATATATGAATATATATATATATATATACCTGTGAAATGTTATGTCTGCAGGGAAGAAATACCACTGCCCTGGGAAAGGGGTAGGGTCATTATAAAATTGGTCAGCTGAATGCTGACCGTTGCCTTATTTACCAATGTTGGGTGGAATGTCCTTGCACAGGTGCTGGAGAACCAAGCGGGACACGTAAAGGCTGAAGTCCCTATTGTTGATGTTGCTGCTGCTGTCGCTAGCCCTTGAAGGCTATGCAAATGTTGTGTTTTATTTATATGTGGCTGGCCTGCGGGCCAATATTTAAAGCCACGGTTGTAAAGAGACTTGTAAGACCATAAGGCCACCTGACTTTGTATTTGCTGACATTCCTGTTTTATATAAAGGTGATGTCTATATGGTGAACATTTAGGGTGGCGTTCAAGTTATGTGTTATAGGCTTCCGCTAGCATACTTATGTGTTAGCATGCGCAACTCTAGTATCACTCCGTAACTTCACCGCCTGTTTTCTGGTATATGCTATGGGGCCCCGGCCGGACCTTCTAGTATATACTATATGAATGGATGGGGTTGTTACACTTGGAGTGCAGACATCAGCTTCCCGCCCACTCCCCGCATACCCGCGAACTTCGCCACCTGCTCGGTATCCTGGCCCAGTGTGATTTCTTTGGCATTACAATCAATCATGGAATGCTGATCAGCGAGCCAATCCATACCAAAGATCATGTCGAATTCTGATATCGACAATACAGATGCAGTCAAACAGAAATCCTGACTTCCTATTTGCACCGCCACATCGCAAGCCTTATCAGCAAGCATCAAACAACCATTCGGCAACACCACCCTGACGCTATCTTTCTTCACACGACTAGGTATCCCAAGTCGAGCTGCGAAGTCTTGAGACAGAAAAGATTGTGAAGCACCCGTATCAAACAGTGCTCGCGCTAGCTTGTTCCGAATTATCACAAAGCCTGTGACAACCATGTCACACACACAAGCCGCATACAAATTTACGATCAACAAAGCATACAATAAGCAAAGAAACCAAAAACTTAACTCGTACCTGTGACGATGTCACTCCGCTTAATGGCCTCCTGCAGGCCAAGGTTGTAGACTCGGGGCTGCGCCTGGGAGGCAGAGGACTCTACCACTGCCTTTCCTTTCTCAGCATATAACGCTCTCGCGTTCTTTTCTCCCTTTGGCTGTACCACCCGGCAATCATGGGCTATATGCCCCACCCGTCCACAAGTAAAGCACGTACGAGTCTCCGGCCTTGAAGTGGCCCCCAACGTTGCTCCCGATGCAACCGTAGAAGGAGCTTGTCCAACCGACTTGGACCTCCTGCCCCATTTCTTCTTATAGTATGATTTCCTAGGTCGGGGTGTCTTGAATTCCGGCTTTGTCACATCCAAGGCCCTCTTCCCTTGCACCCTCTTCATGTCCTTCTCCAGTGCGCACGTAGTGTCGACCAACGCCTGGAAGCCTTGGTTCACTGAACTTGAAAGCAGGAATCGTAACTCGTCCCGCAATCCTTCGTAGAACCTATTCGTCTTCCTCTGCTCATCAGCAAAAATTGAGCCCGCATATCGTCCCAACCGTTTGAACTCATGCAGGTACGTTTCAACACTGCCTTCTCCTTGCGTCAGCCTTTGGAATTCGTTTTACATGGCAATGTGTTGTGTCACCGGTAGGTGCTTTGTCAGGAAGAGTCGGGAGAATTCCTCAATCATCACTTGTGTTAACGGCCTCCCCGCTAAGTGGTGTAGTTCCATCTCGTCCCACCATAAACGTGTCTCTCCTTCTAGTAAGAAGGTGGCTAAGATGACTTTTTGATCGTCCTCCGTCCTAATCGCCGTCATTATCTGCATGACGCGCGACAACCAGTCCTCAGCCTGCGTAGGAGATCCCACTCCCGAAAACGTAGGCGGATTGAAGCTCATGAACTGCTTCAACTGCTTCTCAACAGCTGGAGGATCCACAGCCGCAACAGGTTCTGGCCTTGCCGTAACCTGTTCTGGCCTCAATGCTGGCTGCGCCTGCCCAATCGATTGTGCTTGAATCATGGCAAACAATGTCTCGGCAACTAATCGCACAGTTTTCGCAGAAGGCGGAGGTGCAGGCACCTCAGGTGGTGCCGTATTTTCATCAAAATGCTGGGGCTCTGACTACCCAGCACCACTCGGCGTCACCTATAGGTGGAAAAAACACGCACATTAGCGACCGCACACAAGCAAGAACAATAAGATAGGAACGCGTCGGTTCCTCAAACACATGTATTTACATTCCAAAAGTGGACATTCAAGAGTTCATTAGTGTTAATATGGTTCGCACAGACACGTGTTCGCCACCCCACAAAAGAATTCGACCACGAATTCGAAAGGAAAAGACCGAGACAGCTGATGCCAAAAATATAACGACTCTATCCGTTCATATAGTATATAATAGAAGGTCCGGCCGAGGCCCCACACCATATACCACAAAACAGACGGCGTAGTCATGGAGTGATAGCAGAGTTGTGCATCCTAACAAAGCATTCTAACGTAAGCTTATAACACGACACTGAACTCCACATATGAATGTCCACCATATAAAGATCCACATTTATATATAACAGGAATGTTCACCAAATACAAAGTCAGTTGGCCTTGTGGACTTACAAGTTCTTTTACAACAGTGGCTTCCAAACATTGGCGCGCAGGCCAGCCACAAATAAACAAAACACAGCATGTTAAGCTTAGCCTTCAAGGGCTAGCAGCTGCGACAGCAGCAGGGGCTTCAGCCTTTACGTGTCCCGCTTGGTTCTCCAGCACTTGTACAAGGACATTCCACCCAACGGTGGCAAACAAGGCAATGGTCAGCATTCAGCTGACCAATTTTATAATGACCCTACCCCTCTCCAGGGGCAGTGGTATTTTTTCCATGTAGGCATAGCATTTCACAAGCAGATATATATATATATATTCACACATTCTGCTCTCATACACATACATTCCATCACAACTGTCAGCCACGAGCCCCGACGATTCGTGCACTTAGGGCACATTCTTGGCATACCGGCAAACCAGGGTCCCACCACTGTATCAGGACTGTAACTCAACGGTAAAATTGAGCATTTTGCTCCATGGCGTGCAGCCGAAGACTTTAGTCTTAATGACCTAGGATTGGCCCGTATCCCCCATTGTATCATGGCGTGCAGGCCTAAGACTCTCGTTATGTGCTCCAACAGACCACACTTTCAGGTATTCAAGTCAGACGGACATAACATAGGTTGGATCAGCCATCCCTCATTGCTCAAGTCGCCTTGCCATCACTGAATACCAATGTACTCACGGCTACATAAAAGGCGCAGGTCGGTTTCACCTTACCTGTTTCCTTTAGACGAGCTCATCAGCTCACACATAACTAGCCCATTCTCCCGGAACTGGATTCACATTCATCGGTTACCTAGGAGCCACGCCTCGTGTTAGCGACAGAACTCAATTTCCATCCCCAGGCTTAACTGTACATCATAGCATCCACTTGAGGGTATTTTCCTGTGCTGTCAAGCCAGTACTTCCTGCTACTCCCCTTCACAGGCACAACCCATCAAGCATCACAAGAATCAAGGGTCTTTTCCTGGCTTACCACGTCAGTACTTCCTGCTACTACCCTTCACAGGTACTACCCATGAACATCAAGCATCACAAGGGTATTTCCTGGATTTCCACTCCAGTACTTCCTATTACTACCCTTCACAGGTACAACCCAACATCACAAGAATTATATGAGTATTTTCCTGGACTACCACTCCAGTACTTCATGTTACTACCCTTCTCAGGTACAACCCGTTGACTCCTTAAACTACACGTTTATCACGGAGTCTTCTCCAGTGCGTATATGCAACATCACCAATCCATACCAACCTATCCAGATGGGCTTCACACAGCATGCCTATTCCGTACTCCATTTCTGGATCTATATGCCAAATGATTGGGGATTCCATGAATCAACCCAAGGAAATCCCATAACATGCCACCCTCCGGTGGGGGAATCATATGCACATGCCAAAAAGGAAGCCTTCACATGGCTAGGAAGAAAGATCGTTACCCTTGAAGATCGCTTCGGATCCATGGATTCCCAGTCGGCTGGAAAGCACCGCAGAGCTTTGCCTTCACAACGCTAGCCTCAGATTGTGAACAGGAACTCCGCAGCTCCACCGGTAGCCGGCTCCTCTTCCTTCTCCTCCTACTTCCTCTCTTTCTCTCTCTAGGTTTTAGAAAGAAGATGACCTAACACAAATGAAAATTTCCTTCTCAGTTTTTGGCCATAAGGAAGAAGGGAGAGCTCTCAGCCATTGGATCCCAGCTGAGAAAATGGACGGCCACGATTTTGCCACAGAGGCTATTTTTTGCCTGACACAGCCTATGACACGCCTGTATCACAGGCCGTGTACCTTAAGCGGCACACAACCGACTCATCTAGACCAGTACACACCCATGTGACACGCCCGTGTCACGGCCCGTGTCACCTGACACGCCTTTAGACACGCCTGTGTCTGTGGTCGTGTACATCAGGCTGCACAAAACCAACTTCATCCTGATCGGGACACGGCTAGTGAAACGCCTGTGTCACAGGCCGTGTACCCTAAAACACGACCCTGTCCTGCCCATGTTCACCAGGCCTCAAATACCCTGGGCACATCCCGCAAAGGACACGACCTGTGACACGCCCGTGTCCCAGGCCGAGTGCCCATACACGGCAGTAGACACGCCTGCAGCTCAACTTTGTCAAATGAAGTTCGTCGAGCAGAGGAGAACAAAACCTATGACATGCCCATGTCAGATGGAGTGTTCCCTCATTTTTCGTAGAAACGAAATTTCGTGGACCACTCGCTGGCTGCTCACCCGAGTAGGATACGCCCTGGGACATGCCGGGTGTCCCGGGCCGTGTCACCCAACGTTTTCCCAATCCTGGGATTTGGGGTGTTACATAATGAATGCTTTTCATTATGGGGAAATTGATAAAGACATCTTCATGGTTCACCTACCTGGATACATGTCTGAAGATCATCCAGGATACGTCTACAAGCTCAGGAAGGCTCTTTAAGGCTTGAAGCAGGCTCCGCGGGCATGGTATGAGAAGATTGCAGAATACTTCCAATTCTATGGTTATTTTTCCTCTGATTCAGATTCGAGCTTGTTAGTCAAGAGGAAGAGGGAGCTTTATGTCTTGGTGTTGTTATATGTGGACTATGGACGACATGATCGTCACAGGAAACTCCGAGGAGCAGGTGGCTAGGCTCGGGGCAGAGATAGTCATTTGGTTTGAAATGAAGGACTTGAGTGAGCTCCACCACTTCCTTGGACTCGAGGTGAAAAGGAATGATAGTGGCATACTCGTTTCCCAAAGGAGATATGCTGATTGGATCGTTCAACGGTTCGACATGCGGGAAGGTAAGAGTAGCTCTATTGCACTTGATGTTGACATCAAGCTTCGACTAGATGAGGGAAGGATACTTCTGGATCCTTTAGTGTTCCATGCTCTGGTGAGGAGTCTTATCTACCTGATGATTATAAGGCCAAACATTGCATATGTTGTAGGCCGAGTAATTCTGTAACACCTCCCATGTAATGACCGTATAATATGGGTCCAGCCGGGGCCGTACAACATACAGACGCCACAGCTTCAGTATTATAAAATGATATAGCTACCCAAACTCAAAACGCAAAACACAACACAGCGGAAACAACCAAAGAGACTAGAAGTTATCCACGCCTACAAGAGTAACAAAATGGCCTTAAGGCCTTACAACAAGAGTAAATCCAAACTCAAATAATACATCAGTCCTGAAAGTGCATAAGCACACCTAGTCCACCTCGGCATGCAAGCCGGTCAAAATGAGCATAAAACATACAATGCCATAAACGTAAAGCTACAACAAAAGGTAACACTTCATGAGGCTTAGGACTTTTTGGCCGGTGAGCTAGCTCCTGCTTGCGATCCTTGCCCTGTAAAAATTATTAGTAACGTGGGTCAGCAAAGGCTGTCCTCAAACTGTGTAACAAACACATCTCCTCCCGGCCTCCCCTAACGGACCCCGGGGTACTCCTCCTACCTGCAAGTTAGCACTTCGTATGCAATATTCATAAGCAAGAAAAACAACTAAAGAAACAGGCTTGGATGTCTCAAACATCATACATGTTCTCTACTATTGAGCATATAATATTAGGGCCTACTATGCAACATGAATGCAACACCCGGGATTCACCTAAGGCCCCCTATAGCGTATGCATCTAGCACAACATCACATCAATTGGGTACTTATTGTTTCCCTATTGGCATAAAGCCACAAACAAAAAGGGAAACACAATTCCCCCAAACGGCACACAAGCCGCCACATGGAACTCTTGCCAAGGCCCCCACCCTCTCAAGGTCTTAGACCCGGGCTTGCCTGCAAGCTCTGACGTCTCATGTCAGGATTCCAACAAACACAACTGACTGATTCTAAGAAGCCTTGCTGGACCCCACTCGCTCATGGCCTCATTGCCCGGGCTTGCCCCATGCTTGACATTCTCGTCAGTCTCACATAAGGGGACTAGTCTCGCCGGAACACTCTCCACATATGACGTGTACGTCACAGGATAGCCAGCCGACCACGGAGACACAGCCATGCCTTGGCACATCACAAACCAAGACAATTCCACCCTAGTCCCTCATTTGTACTGCAGCGTTCCCGCACACCAAGGAAGCCATCTACCACCAATGCGAAGCTAACCTTGTCCACCAAGGAAACCATCTACCGCCATTGAGGAGCTAACCTTGTCCGGTTCCGACTACACGTACTCACTCGAGAAAAAGGGGAAAACATCACCACATCACAAACGGCATCTTGCCGCAACGGATCTCTACGAATCCTTAAAGCTCGTATGTAATATCACCGAGTCAGACTAGCGTCGCGACTACGACTTCACGCACCATGCCTAATCCACTAACGGAGCGGATCTCTAATGCAAAACATGTCGGGGACGGACTCAATCGACCCGGAGGTTCCTTCTGAACCTTGGCGACCCAAACTCCTCTCATTTGAGTGTTTGGTGCCCAAAACCTAGAAAAGAAAAGATGCTAAAACATGTATCCTAAAACCGAGAGGAGAAGTGTCGGTACCTTCCGACTCCTCTTCCTAGCTGTAAAAAGTAGCGAACATGCAAGAACAAACGGATAGAATTTTGAATAATTGAAATTTTATTATCCAAAAAAGATATATTTTACAAAGGTATGACCTCCCTTTTATAGAATAGAGGAGATATGAGAGAGTACAAACAAACAATGTGGGACTAAACATGTACAGTGCTGAGCGGCTAGAAATAAAGGAGACCGCACAGGCCGTGCGGTTAGACAAATGAGTTAACCGCTCGGCAACTCCAGCAGGATAAGAACAGGCCGCAATGGGAGACCGATAGACCGCCCGGTCTCCGGGCTTCTAAGTGAGACCGCCAGACCGCTCGGTCAATAAACCGCTGGACAAGACTGCAAGGCCGCCCGGTCTAATACTTCAACACTCCCCCTCAAGCTGGAGCATAGATATCAATCATGCCCAGCTTGTCATAAATGTGGAAGAAGGAAGTAGAGACCGGCTTTGTGAAGATATCTGTCAATTCTTTGTCATAGGTGACAAACGGTGTACAGATCTGTTTCTTAAAAATCTCTTCCCGAATGAAGTGGCAGTCAACCTCTATATGCTTTGTTCTCTCATGGAAGACCGGATTTCTGGATATGTATATAGCGGCCTTGTTGTCACAGAATATAGGAAGAGGATAGTCATAGACCTCCCCTAGGTCAAGCATAAGAGCCCGCAACCACTTTAACTCACACGTGGTTGACGCCATACTCCAGTATTCGGCTTCTGCACTGGATCTGGAGACAACAGACTGTTTCTTGCTCGTCCAACTCACAAGATTTCCTCCAACAAAAGTACAAAAACCTGATGTGGACTTACGATCGCCTTTGTCATCCGCGTAACTTGAATCTGAGTAGGCCTCAACCCTCAGATGACCATTCTTCTGAAAGATTAGCCCTTTGCCTGGTGCTACTTTGACATACTCTAAAATCTTCAAGGCAGACTGAAGATGGCACTCCCTGGGAGCTTGCATAAACTGACTGACCTTACCTACAGTATAGGCGATGTCGGGTCTAGTCACCGTGAGATAGATGAGTTTGCCTACCAAACGTTTGTACCTTGTGACATCAGATAGAAGAGGCGAGTCATCCGTCCACGTTTTGTCTTCTCCAATAGCCATGGGAAACCGAGCCGGTTTGGCATATGTCAATCCTGCTTCTTGTAGAAGATCAAGGGCATACTTCTGTTGGGAGAGAACCAACGAGTCAAGTTTCCGAGAGATTTCAATCCCCAAAAAGTATTTCGGGGAGCCCATATCCTTCGTGACTAAGTGTTGACGGAGGTGCTTCTTCGTCAAGTCCACCCCATCTCGGTCATCGCCAGTAAGAAGAATATCATCCACATATACTGCCAAAATCACCAGTCCTGAGGCCGTTTTGCGAATGAATAAGGAGTGATCGGCCGAACTCCTTGTAAAGCCGATGGTAGCCACAATGTCATTGAATTTGTCGAACCACGCCCGAGGGCTCTGCTTTAGGCCATAAATGGCCTTCTTCAAACAGCATACGTGTGTCTCCCCCTGAGCAACATACCCAGGAGGTTGCTCCATGTAGACGTCCTCCTGAAGATCGCCATAGAGAAAGGCATTCTTCACATCAAGCTGGGAAATAGCCCAATCCCGGTTAACAGCCACAGAGAGAAGAATCCGGATGGTGCTGAGGCGAGCAACAGGAGAAAAAGTGTCAAAGTAATCAATGTCGTAAGACTGAGTGAAGCCTTTGGCCACCAGTCGGGCCTTGTAGCGATCCACAGTGCCGTCGGGGCGAAATTTCACAACGAAGACCCAGCGACAGCCAACCACATCAGTGCCCACGGGAGGAGGAATAAGGGTCCAGGTACCCCTTTCAGTAAGAGTAGCCATCTCTTCATCCATGGCAGACTTCCAATGAGGGAGAGCAAGAGCCTCCTGGTAGGTGCGGGGAGTAGAAGTAGCGGAGATAGCCAAGGCAAAACACCTGTGATAAGGAGAAAGCTGATCATAGGAAACAACTGCCGCAAGCGGGTGTTGAGTACACACCCGCACCCCTTTGCGAAGAGCAATGGGAAGATCCAGGTCGACGGGTGCGTCAGTGACAGGAGAGTCCGTGGCGGAGAAGGCTGGCCCGGGACTAGAGAGAGACGGAGTCGGAGAAGAGGGAGGAGGGGTGGGTGGGGAGACGGACAGGGAAGGAGACGGTGGAGGAGGATACGGAGGTGGGGAGACGTCGAGAGGCGTGGAGGGAACTGAGATATCAGGAGGAAGAGAGGATGTAGGAGAGAAGTAGGAAGCATTCTCGAAAAATGTCACATCTGCGGAGACAAATTGCTTGCGTAGAAGGGGGTCAAAACATCAATAGTTTTTTGAGTGGTAGAGTACCCCAAAAAGACACACTTGGTGGAACGGGGGGAAAGCTTGTCGCGGGTAGCGGAGGGAGCGTGAACAAAGGCCGTACAGCCAAAGACACGGAGAGGGAGAGGAAAAGGTTCCTTGTGAGGGTAGAGAATGGATAAGGGGGTCTGGCCGTGGAGAACTGTGGAGGGAAGGCGATTGATGAGATAGCAGGCGAGGAGCACAATGTAGCCCCAGTAGGAGCGAGGTACGTGCATCTGTGTCATGAGAGTACGAGCAACATCAAGTAGGTGACAGTTTTTACGCTCCGCCACCCCATTCTGCTGGGAGGTGTAAACACAAGTAGTTTGATGAAGAAGACCATATTGGTGAAATAAAGAGGAGAACTCATGATTAAGATATTCCTTGGCATTATCAAAACGTAAAACTTTAATAGAAATGTCAAACTGATTCTGAATCATAAAATAAAATGATTGCCAAACAGAAAAGAGTTCAGAGCGATCTTTTAATAGATACACCCAGGTACATCGTGAAAAATCATCTATAAAAGTGACAAAATAGGAACTACCCCGACCAACAGTGAGGGTAGGAGCAGGGCTCCAGACATCAGAATGAATAAGATCAAACGGGCGAGAGGAGCCACAGCCTTGCTTCGGTGGGAAGGAGGAGCGATGATGTTTGCCAAGCTGACACGCATCACAGTTGAGCGTGGAACTTGTAGGAGGTAAGTGGGGCAGAAGCTGTCGAAGAATCCGAGGAGGAGGATGTCCAAGGCGAAGATGCCATTGAAGGAGATCTGTAGAGAATGAGTAGGCGGACAGAGCGGAAACATCA
Source organism: Platanthera guangdongensis (assembly GCA_039583875.1). Classification (NCBI taxonomy): domain Eukaryota; kingdom Viridiplantae; phylum Streptophyta; class Magnoliopsida; order Asparagales; family Orchidaceae; genus Platanthera; species Platanthera guangdongensis. The sequence goes on along the minus strand of CM077164.1, from coordinate 77,635,898 downwards.
TCGAGGAAGTAGAGGCCGCCGCTATCAGTCCTAGTAGCAATCGTCCGCTGGGTCCTCGGGTCCTGAAAAGAACAAGCAGTTGGAGTGAATAAGACGGAGCACTGAAGTTGCCGGCATAAAGTAGTAACAGATAATAAATTGCACGGGAACTTCGGGACATAGAGAGTGTCCTCCAAGCAAAGCGATGGGGTGAGTTGAACCATGCCCGTCCCATGAACCGGGGACGGTGAACCATCCGCCACACGAACCGGGGGCAAGCGGTCATGTGTCTCAAGACGGGAGAAGCAATGATGGATTCCAGTCATATGATTTGTAGCACCGGAGTCAATCAGTCATTTACCTTGGGTAACGACGTGGGCACTACCTGACGTCGTGGCCACAGAGGCAGACGGCCGAGAGGAGGCAGAGGCCGAAGAAGGAGCATCACCGGAAGGGCGAAGATGAGAATGTTTCTGCCAGCAGCGGTCAACAGAATGGCCGGTACGACCACAGTGAGAGCAGAGGAACCGGGACGAACCCTGTCCGCCAGAGTGCCCGCGGCCACTAGGTCCCCCTTTCTGAGCTTGGTGAGCAAAGGAGTCCTGGGAAGGGGGGAGGCCAACAGAGGCCGCTGGAGCAGCGAAGTAACAGCAGCTATGCGAGCCGCGGTGGCATCCAAAGTAGGAGATTCTGCCTCACCCAGGATCTGCTGGCGGATCATATCATAGGAATCGGGAAGACGGAGAAGATAACAAACAACCAGGAGTTCCTGGAAGTGTTTGTGCTGTTCGGCCAAGTCCGCGGAGAAGGGGCGATTCTGGTGGATTTCAGCACCAAGAGCCTGAACCTGCTGATAAGCCGCAATAGGAGACATGGAAGGGCGGGCGAAGAGGTCCGCATAGAGAGTATAAATGCGGGACGTCTGTCCCCCCTTCGAATAGAGAGCAGCGAGGTGAATCCAGGCGGCCTTGACCATCTCATCATGGCGAATGACGGGAAGGCACTCATCAGAGAGGCTGTTGGCCATCCAAGTGCGGACAAGAGCATCACTCGCATCCCAGTCATCAAACTCAGGAGAGTTACGAGGAGGAGGTTCATTGGTGAGGTGATGACGCTTGCGCTGAGAGCGAAGATGAAAGGTGAAAGAAACGCTCCAATCGGGATAGTTGGAGCCAACAAGCTTAGACAGTGTGCCAAGGTTGCCCGAAGGAGGAGGTGGAGAAGGAGCTGCAGGAGTGGTGGAGATAACGGGGGTGGTGAGATCGGAAGTAGTCATAGAAAACAGCAAGAAACCGCGCAAGAAGAAAAGAAGCCGCGGGGAGAGAAAAAAGGAGAGCAACCCGCACGAAACCGCAGCGGTTTAAAAGGAAGAAGATGCGCGAACATAAGCGGCCAGGAAGCAGACAAAGGCACAGCGGGAAAGAGGTCGCGCATACTGAAAAGTCCGAGCGAACAGAAGAGAAGAGGAAGCAAGAAGCAGCGACAACAACAAGTCGCAAGCCGGGCGAACAGAAGCAGGCTGCAACGACTAGGAAGCCGGAGAGGCAAGAAGGAACCAGGGTGCGACGATAACTAAACAAGTCGCGGCGACGAATAGCTGCTGGAGAAGAGAAGCAAGGAGAAACAAGCCGCGCGAACAGGACAGCGGACAGAAGAGAAGGCAAGCTGTGAAGACAGGTCGCGTAAAGCAGAAAACAAGCCGCGAGAATCAGAGAGCGCACACAATCATGAGGAAAAGACTGTGTCATCTGATACCATGTAAAAAGTAGCGAACATGCAAGAACAAACAGATAGAATTTTGAATAATTGAAATTTTATTATCCAAAAAAGATATACTTTACAAAGGTATGACCTCCCTTTTATAGAATGGAGGAGATATGAGAGAGTACAAACAAACAATGTGGGACTAAACATGTACAGTGCTGAGCGGCTAGAAATAAAGGAGACCGCACAGGCCGCGCGGTTAGACAAATGAGTTAACCGCTCGGCAACTCCAACAGGATAAGAACAGGCCGCAATGGGAGACCGATAGACCGCCCGGTCTCCAGGCTTTTGAGTGAGACCGCCAGACCGCTCGGTCAATAAACCGCTGGACAGGACCGCAAGGCCGCCCGGTCTAATACTTCAACACTAGCCATGGTAAAATAGCCGGATGAAAACCTTCGCAACGGTCTAACCTCCACGGATCTGGACTCGGCTCGCGATTTGGAGCACAGAAGCCTCTCCAATAGCTGGATCTCTACTTCACCTTCTTCCTTGCTCTCCCTTCTCTCTAGAACTTAGAAAGAGAACCACTCAAAAGAAATGAGGGTTTCTAAGGGTCCAATCCCGTGTATATCCTATCAGGAACAACCCCTAGCCGTTGGATCCCAAATTAAAAAGCGAACGGCCTTGATTTAGGCCTAAAATGCTAAAACTGGGCTGAACACGGCCTGCGACACGCCCGTGACCAGGGCCGTGTCCCCCATTCGCCGTCAAAAATCAACGCGCCTGGATCAACATACGGGCATCCTACACGCCCGTGTTCGACCCGACACGCACATGTTCCAACTGACACAACCGTGTGGTCGTTCGTGTGCCTCCATCGACACAGCCTCAAAAACAACCCGAGACTCACACGGGTACTGGACACGCCCATGTCCTTGCCCGTGTCTAACTCAACACGCCTGGGCTCCAGGCCGTGTTCACTGTCTCGACACTTCGTCGAGCGAAGTTCGTCGACTGACTGACGCGGCCTTGGACACGCCCGTGTCCTAGGTCATGTACCTTGTCTCGACACATCGTCGAGCGAAATTCGTCGACTGACCGACACGGCCTTGGACACGCCCGTGTCCTAGGCCGTGTGCTTTGTCTCGACACATCGTCGAGCGAAATTCGTTGACTCCTCGGGCCGATTGTCGACACGGGCTCAACACGCCATGAGACACGCCCGTGTCTCAGGCCGTGTTCTCTGCTCGACGGTCGTCGACTCCAAAATCGTCGACCTCTCGACAAAATCGTCGACTGGAGCCTGACATGCCCTGGTGAAAGAAATAGTGCCTAATCACCTAGAGGGGGGTGAATAGGTGAACTTAATCTTTTTAAAATTACAGGTAGAAGCACTGAATAATAAGACCTGTATTTGCAACTCTCTACAGTAATTCAGCACAGATAATACAGCAATCACAGAATGAATCACACACAGAGTACACACAGATTTTTATAGTGTTTCCACAAGGTCTGGGAACATCCACTTTCCCCCTTCGCCTATCTAGTAGTGTACTAGATTCGGCCTAACTTCTCCACTTCTTCTCAGATCCTCAGATCTTACAACTCAGAACCCTAAATAGGTTCCTACAACTCAGAGTGATCCCACTCCTACAACTCAGGCACAAAAGCCCTACCACTCAGTCTTCACCAAGACTTACACTCAGAGAACAAAGTCTCCTACAACTCAGGCACTAGGCCCTACCTCAGTCTTCAACAAGACCTACACTCAGAGCACACTGTCTCCTACACTCAACCTTTATAAAATAGGCTTACAGCTCAGATCCCTTAGGATCCTACAAAAAATAAAGTTTACAAAATATATAACCACAACTCTGAAAGAGAGAGATGAGTTGACTGGTTTCTTGATGAGTTCTTGGAAGAACTTGGCAGAGATCAACCTCCCTTGGCTTTCTTCAAAGCTTCTTGAATTAGAACACAGTAGGGTTGTATCTCTATGCAGATGATCTTCAATCAACTGCTGTCTTGAGATTCTGATTTCAATCTGAATCTTACTTAGCAGCCCGGTTCAACAGCTGCTCTTCTTAGAAGGAGCTCTCTCTCCAACTTCTTAGATCTTCTCTTGAAGGTCTTCTTCTTGTTTTGTTGTTTGTCAATTCATTGATCACTGATCATTCTTCTTTCTGTTGAAGGAGAAAGGTCATTAAATAAGCTTTCTCCAAGGTAACCGGCTGATCCGGTTTATAATAACCTTCTGACAGCTCTGACAGTTGTAGTTGACCGGTTGAAATGGCAGATGTCAAGTCATCCAGTCACTTCTTGAAATCTCTGTCAATATCTGAAAGTGTCGAGACAGATAGTCATTATGTGTCGACACAAATAGACCAAGTGTCGACACAAGTAGACTAAGTGTCGACACTAGTCTTCATGGTGTCGACACAACTCCTTGTGTTATTGTAACAGCTTCTCGATACTGCTTCTTCAGAATGTGTCGACACAGATTCTATGTGTCGACACAAGCCTTCTGTTGAATGTGTCGACACTGGTTGAGTGTGTCGACACAAATAGTTAATCTTCAATACTTAGTTGATTTCTGTTGTGTGTCGACACAACGCCTTTGTGTCGACACATTTTCTTGTGTTGAAACTTTGCTAAGTGTCCACACATCTCCTTTGTGTCGACACATGCCTTCATGTGGTGAAACTTTGTTGAGTGTCGACACATCTCCTTTGTGTCGACACATGCCTTCATGTGTAGAAACTTTGCTGAGTGTCGACACATCTCTTTTGTGTTGACACATGTACTTAAACGTTGTTGAAGTTTGCTGAGTGTCGACACAGCCTCCTGGTGTCGACACTTTTGATGTCGACAAAGTTTCTCTTGGTGTCGACACTACCTGTATGTGTCGACACATCTCTTCTGGTGTCGACTCTGCCTTCCTGGTGTCGACACAATTACTCTAAGTGTCGACACAGCTTCTCTAGGTGTCGACACAAGCCTTCTTAAGTGTCGACACTTTTCTTCTAGGTGTCGACACATGGACTTAGAAACTTTTATGCTTTCCCTGCAATTACTCAACCTGCACAAATAAACTCAAAGCACATCAAATACACCTTGATGTATTTCATTGAGTAGGGTGAGGCTTATTCAAATCTGGTACATATATTCCAATGTACCCAACAATCTCCCCCTATTTGGAGAAGTCATAACCCTTAGTCAATGATATACACCATACATAACAAATTTTTAGTATGATGTAAAACAATATTATATGATAGGGTAAATACTTAAACATGTATAAACAAAACATGTATAATCAATTATCTCAGAACAATAATGTAATACATTAAACATATAACATTGTTCTTACAACTCCAAACATTTTCATTAATCAAAAGTTTATATAGAGTTAAATGCAACTGATTACAAATTGTAAACTTAAGAAAATTCTAATCTATGACTGCTCAGGTTCCTTGATTACAATGCCCTTTCCAGCTTGAATCTTTGCTTGAACAGGAGCTTCATTGTCATCAGCAGGCTTCTTCCCTTTGAGATCTTTCTTTTTCAGCTCTTCAGCCTTTATCTTATGCCTTTCAAAATAGTGATAAGGCTTAGGGAAATACTTGCTAGGTTCCTATGCATTAGGAGGTAGCTTTCCCATTTTAGCCTTCCTTCTATATTGTACTATGGCCTCTTGCCTATTCTCATGTTTTCTCCACTCCTATTCAGAATACCATTTGCCTCTATCCAGGATATTATCCTTAGCAGCCTTCCAAGCAGTCAATATGATATTCCTGGATGTGGGGCTCCATTGTTCAAAATCTGGCCTTAATTCAGCTTGCTCTCTGAACCTTTTCTTAGATAATTGGGCCTCTTGTTCTTTTAGTAATGTCTCTTGCTCTTTTAAGATTGCCTCTGGAACAGGCTGGACTACCTTCTCAATAATAACATTTCGATTACCCTCAGGAGGACTATACATAGATTGTACCTCCTGATGTTTCATGTCAAAATCAGCAGGAGGGTATATCACTTGAGCCACTTCAGCTTGCTCTCCTCCAAAGTATACAGGATTGATTTCAGACTCTGCAACATTATCATCATCACATAAAGGTGGATATACAAGGGTGGCTCTGATGGAGTTTGAAATCCATTTTGCATGATCAGAGCCTGCCTTGACTAATACCCTCTCCCCCTTTATGATTTCTCTTTCTATGTGATCCCTAAGATCATCTTTCTGGAATCTGATTTGAGCATTCAAATAGTTAACTACATCCTTATAAAAAGGTTTCAACCTTTGGAGCTTGTCAGTAATTGCCTTTTGAGATTCTTCAATGGCAGTTTTAACAGTAGTGAGGCTCTCTTGGAGTTGCTTATCAAAGGTTTCTTTGGCAGTTGAAGTTAGAGCAGTCTGGGCAGTAGCGATGTTTTTCATTTCAGTGACAATGACATTATGAGAAGCAGTTAAATTGTCATTCATTCTAAGCTGGTTCTCCAGGACATAGCCTTGTTTTACTGCCAAGTCATTAATTTGTTTCTTCATATTCTCTTGATGTGTAGCCAGATATACCACTGCATTGCCTCCTTTATGGAAACAATCAGTCATTTCCTTCTTGTTTAGATTCACTTCAAATCTTATAGATTTGATGTCTTGAGCCAGATCAAATTGTAGTGATTTATGGCCTTCATCCATATATTTCTCTATAGCTTGCCTTTGCTCATCCAACTTGATTTGCAATGCCACCATCAGTGAACTATAATCAGTAGTTGGGGTAGGATGTGGAGCAATTGTCTATAGTGCTTTCTTGTAGTTCTGGCTTCTTCTCTTGAAGACCTGGAACTTCCTCTTCTTGGCTCTAGCAGGCTCTTCATCCTCTGAAGCAGAAGTGCTAGCAATATCCACTCTTTCCTTAGGACTAGGATGTAAATCCTTCTCAGTCCTTGGTAGCTCCTCAGCAATTCTTTGCTCCTCAGTCTCTTTGCTTGCTGTCTCCTCTTGAGACGTAACCTGCTCCCCCTGAAGATCTACCTGCTCCCCCTCAACAGCTGCTTTCTCTCCCTCAAAGTCAGTTTGTAATAAGTCAGGGAACAGCTCTTCTAATGTAAACTCATGCTGAGGTTGTACAGGAGAATCTCTAATCTCAGGAGCAACTGAGTCTACTTTATCAGCAACAGATGTGTCCTTCATGACAACATCTTATGGTTGAGGTTGTATCTGTGTGTGCTGATCAACATCAAGTAATGGTTCAGACAAAACTTCATCCTCAATTGGGAAATTAAATTGATTAACTTCAGTAATTACCTCTAGAATGGTTTGGGTAGCCCTTTCACTCTCTAGTTGAGTTGGCTCATCCACATGTAGAGGCTCCCCCTGGAGTGGAGCCAGGTGAATAGGGCTAGCTGATGGTAGCTCCCCCTGCCTCTAGGCATCTTCTTGTCTTGCTGGTGATTGTCCAGCATTGTCATCTCCTCCATCATCAGAACTAAATACCACTTGCTCTTCTGAGCTACTAGAGGATTCTTGAGCCACAATGGCTGTCTTCTTCTTCTTCTTCTGAGGTGTTGCCTTTTCTGGAGTTGGCATTTCCTTTGTCAACACTCTATCCCACCTTGAGAAAATTCTTACATCCATTCTCCTCATGTGGTTTATCTTTGAACCTGCAGCTTGGTTCATCACTTCAGGTATACTGCCAGCTAAGTATAAACTCAGTATTCTTCCCAGATTGGGTTTCTTCAGGCTCTCTTTTATCTTATCAAATATAACTGCAGACCAATCAGTTTCAAGTTTGAATATTATCCTTGTCATCAAACTGAACATGTGAGAAGATATTCTATCATGCCCATCAGGCTTGCTCAGTATTACTTTTCCTACTATTTCAGATAGAAACTTTCCTTGTATGTTCATCCCTTTTTTGTTGAAAACTGATCCAATTTTCAGGTTTGAGTCTAATCCACACCATTTCAATGCCTCTCTAGTCTTAGAAGCAGATACATCTTCTTCCTCTTTTGTTCTTGGTAATTGAAGTACCTTTCTTATACTTTTCTATGTGACCTTGACTTTTGTCCCATGAACTCTGGACTTAATCTTGAGTCCTGATTCATCAAGAGTAGCTGCACTCAAGAATTCGAGGACTTCCTTCTTCCAAATCTTGGTTGGTTTTGATACAAGGTATTCTAATCCAGTCTCGGCAATTAGGGTTACCACACCTTGGATTTCGGGTTCTGCGTCATCAAAGGCGTGTCGCACGAGCTCATATCCTTCATTAATATTATCTTCTAGCTTGGGCGCCATTACGGTTTGAAGAAATTTTGAATTTAGAGAAGAGAGATGTCGACACACAAGTTTGGTCTTGAAACTAAGGTGAGCGTGTCGACAAACAATGATGAAGACCTATTTATACCTTTCTAAAATTGAAGGTGAAAAGGCGCATCAAAATACTTAAAATGTGTCGACACTGTTCATAAGTGTCGGCACTGACTTCTAATGTCTCGACAATCATGTGTCGACACAAACATAGTCGACAGAATATATGTGTCGACACTTATATATCTCAGCTCGACACTTAGTCGAGACTCTACTAGACTAATTATGTATAACTCCTAAGTGTCGACACCACCTTGGATGTGTCAACACCTACACTGCATGTGTCGACACTAATTCTCTGAAGTGTCGACACAGACTTCCTAGATGTGTCGACACCATTTCTCTGAAATGTCGACACCACATCTATGTGTCGACACAGACAACTCTGTATGTCGACACTATTTTACTTAGCCATTTTTTGTAAACTATTCTAAGTTTATCATCCCTAATTCAATTTTAAACTTATTGAATTTGGTTTCATCTAAGGGCTTAGTAAACATATCAGCTAACTGATTATCTGTCTTAATATACTCTAGGGAAATATCTTCTTTTTCCACATGTTCTCTTAGAAAATGGTATTTTATTTCTATGTGCTTAGTGCTACTATGAGAGACAGTATTATTTGCAATAGAAATGGCACTAGTAGAATCACAAAATAAAGGTGTTCTACTTACTTGAATACCATAATCTTCTAGCTGATGTTGAATCCATAGAAGTTGAGCACAGCAACTTCCTGCAGCCACATACTCTGATTCTACTGTGGAGATAGCCACACTTGTTTGTTTCTTGCTACTCCATGACACCAGCCTTCCACCTAGAAATTGACAGGTTCCTGTAGTACTTTTCCTATCTTCCTTGCAGCGTGCAAAATCTGCATCTGAATAACCTGTCAGTTCAAAATCTCCATTCCTAAGGTACCAAAGGCCTAGATAAGGTGTGCCCTTAAGATATCTCAAAATCCTTTTGACTGCTATCAAATGAGATTCTTTAGGGCAAGCCTGGTACCTAGCACAGACACATGTAGCATACATGATATCTGGTCTACTAGCAGTCAAATACAATAGGGAGCCAACTATCCCTCTATACAAAGTCTCATCTACAGGTTTCCCTGCATCATCTTTGCTTAGAGACATGCTTGACCCCATAGGAGTTTTCATGGTACTGGATGATTCCATACCATACTTCCTTATCCACTCTAGGGTGAACTTAGACTGGCATATGGATAATCCATCTTCAGTTTGTCTAACTTGGAGACCCAAGAAGAACTTAAGTTCCCCCATACTGCTCATCTCAAATTGTCCTTGCATAAGTTTTGCAAACTTTCTGCAAAGACTATTTTCTGTAGACCCAAATATTATGTCATCGACATATATTTGGACTAAGATAATCTTGTCTCTGGATTCCCTAAGGAATAGAGTCTTGTCTATTTTCCCCCTTGAGAATTTGTTCTCAATGAGGAAACTAGACAGGGTTTCATACCAAGCCCTAGGGGCTTGTTTTAACTCATACAAAGCCTTCCTAAGTCTATATACATAATCAGGTTTAAGAGAATCTACAAAACCTGATGGCTGCTCTACATAGACTTCTTCCTTCAGATTTCCATTCAGAAAAGCTGACTTAACATCCATTTGATATACCTTAAACCCTTGGTATGTTGCATAGGCAAGGAACATCCTTATTGCTTCCAGTCTGGCTACTGGAGCAAAGGTTTGATCAAAATCAATACCTTCTTCCTGCCTATATCCCTTTGCAACAAGTCTAGCTTTATTCTTTATGATGATTCCATTCTCATCCAACTTGTTCCTAAAGATCCACTTAGTTCCAATAATATTGTGGTCCTTGGGTTTAGGTACTAGCTCCCAGAATTTGCATCTTTTGAACTGGTTCAGCTCCTCTTGCATGGCCTCAATCCAATGAGGGTCTAGGATTGCTTCTTCAAATTTCTTTGGCTCTACTTGGGATAGAAAGCTGGAGTAGAGAACTGAACTTAGAATCCTGCTCCTTGTTTGTACCCCTTGTCTGAGATCTCCAATAATTTGATTGGCTGGATGATCTTTTAAATGTCTATTTGCTGGAGGCAGCCTGTCTTCAGGTTGTACACCTTCAGCTTATTCATTCAGCTGTACCTCTTGTTCTTCTTCAGCATCAGGAGTATCTTGTACTCCCCCTGTACAGCAGCCACCATCTTTCACTTGCTGACTTGCAGTAGAACCTTCTGTTAAGGTAAGCTTGTCCATTCTTTCAGTTACACCTGAGGAGCTACAAACACTACTTGGAAATTTATTGTTAATGAGCCTTGCTTCATCAAAAACTACATGAACAAACTCTTTTACAACTTGAGTAATCAAGTTGTAGACCATATAATCCTTACTATTATTGCTGTACCCAACAAAGATCCCCTCTTGGGATTTGGCAACAAATTTAGTTAGATAAGACTTTCCATTGTTAAGGATATAACACTTGCAACCAAAGATTCTGAAATAGGATAAATTTGGTTTTCTGCCCTTCACAATCTCATAGGGGGTCTTCTTGTGGCTCTTGGTGATAGTAGCTCTATTGATAACATGACAAGCAGTATTAACTGCCTCAGCCCAGAAATATTCTGGGAGAGATGTGTCACTCAATAGGGTTCTACCAGCCTCTATCAAGGTTCTATTTTTTCTTTCAGCAACCCCCTAGTTCCAGTCATGTGCCTGGAACATCCACTGTCCAAGTACCATATAGGGGCATGGCCACTTGGACTCACCTGCAAAACAGATTACTTAACCTTAGAACCCAAATAATTCTTGGGTCATTGGTGCAGGTTAGTTTGACTTTTAACAAAACTACCTGTAGCTCTTCTAGCAGGTAGTTTGCTACTCTCCTTGGTACTGGAATTGTACCAACAATCCAAGGCAAAGTGGCCTACCTTGCCACAACACCAGCACTCAAATCTGTTGTACCTTTGTTTAGGTATAACCCTAGCTGTTTTATCTACAGCAGCCTTTTTGTTGAGTGCTGGAGCTTTGTCCTTGGATTTGGACTTAGCAGTCCAGGCAGGTTTTTTAAATCCTAATCCAGCCTTACCCTTGTGAGGTACAAACTCATCTATTAAGGGTAAAACAGATTTGGGTTTAGAAAAACGTGTAACTATCTCCTTCTCTTTCTGGAGTCTTGTCTCCAGACTTTTAATTTGATCATTCTTAAATGTGATTGTGCCCAATTGAATAACAGTAATGTTCTTCAACTTGGCAATCTCATTCAGTTTTTGATCTAACAATTTCTCTGAATCAGCAGCTGTCAACTTAAGACTAGCAATTTCCTTAGTTAGTGTTTTGACTAGATTTTTGCTCTTCTTAAGTGCCTGCAAAACACCTCTATATTCATCCATCAACTGATGAATATTACCCTCAGATTCAGACCCACCCACATCACTTGATGCAGATGTATCTGATTCTGAATCAGTACTATAATCTGAAAGATATTGTACCTTACTTGGTCCAGGTTGATCCTGGATCTTGTCTCCTTCTGATAAAGCCATTAGTCTATTGCAATGATTGTCCTCATGCTCATAAATTGAGTTCATTAACTGTAAGAACTCATCTTCATCCTCTTCAGCATATAGTTCAATATAGGCTTCAGCTTCTGACTCAGTTTCTGAAGATGACTGATCAGTCAAACTCTTATCCTTCTTGACAACAAAGGACCTTTCCTTTTTGCCCTTAAACTGAGTCTTCTTCTTGTCAGTTGACTCTTTCCTCTTTTCTGGACAGTCAGCTACTATATATCCTTGTCTATTGCAACAATAGCATACTATCTTTAAGGATGTATTTTTACTTGACTTGGACTTTCTTTTGTCATTCCTTGATGACTTCCTGTTCTGATAATAGTCATCTTTTGTCTATGAAGTGGATGGATTAGTCCTCCACTGCTTCTTTTTCAGAAACTTCTGAAACTGCCTTGTAAAGGCAGCAAAATCCTCATCACTTTCACTGCTGACTGAGTTCTGGTTCTCTGAATTTTCTGAAGCAGTATCAGCAACTATTTGTGGTGGAGATGGAGACTTGCTTCTATACTTCCTAGTGGCTTCAGTCTTGAAGGCCACTGATCTTTCCTTGTGCTCCACTCTAGTAGACTTTTCTTCCTTCTTTCTAACCATTAACTGCATCTCATAAGATAACAGTTTTCCAAACAAAGTTGGAGGAGGTATATCAGCTAATTTGGTCATTTCCCTAATGACATAAATCTTGGTATCACAATCTTTAGTCAGGGATCTTAAGAACTTGTCATTCAGCTCATAGTTGCTGAATTCTCTTCCATAGGACATCAACTCATTAACAATCCTATAGAATTTCTTGTAGCATTCAGTAATGCTATCAGACTTTCCTTGTCTGAAGCTTTCATATTCCTGATTCAACAAAAACTTTCTGTCTTGTCTTACTTCTTCAAATCCCTCCATATAGACTATCAAAGTATCTCACATTTCTTTAGAAGTTTTACAGTGAATTAGATTCTGAAATATTGCATCATCAATTGCACTGACAATAATATTTTGGGCCCTCTTGTCCATAGTGGCCAGTATTATTTCATCCTTGGTCATTTCTGAATAGTCTTTGGGAGTTCTCTGATTTGCATCCAGAACAGATACTTTCATTGACACATATGACCCTTTTTTGACTGTGATGTATATTCTTGGGTCAGATGCTTCCATAAAGAGTCTAACCCTCTCTTTCCATATGCCAAAAATCTCTTTTCTGCAGATTGGCAATTTCATGGATCCTAGCTCTTTGTGATTCTCAGTAGAACCCATTTTCTTGATTCTTGATTATTCTAATTCTGCCTACAGGATCTTTACTCAGACTGTTATATCCTTTTTGAGTAACCTCCCTCGGATACTACTTGAAAGAAATAGTGTCTAATCACCTAGAGGGGGGGGGGGTGAATAGGTGAACTTAATCTTTTTAAAATTACAGGCAGAAACACTGAATAATAAGACGTGTATTTGCAATTCTCTACAGCAATTCAGCACAGATAATACAGCAATCATAGAATGAATCACACACAGAGAGTACACACAGATTTTTATAGTGGTTCCCCAAAGATTGGGTACATCCACTTTCCCCCTTCGCCTATCTAGTAGTGTACTAGATTCGGCCTAACTTCTCTACTTCTTCTCAGATCCTCAGATCTTACAACTCAGAACCCCAAACAGGTTCCTACAACTCAGAGTGATCCCACTCCTACAACTCAGACACAAAAGCCCTACCACTCAGTCTTCACCAAGACTTACACTCAGAGAACAAAGTCTCCTACAACTCAGGCACTAGGCCCTACCTAAGTCTTCAACAAGACCTACACTCAGAGCACACTGTCTCCTACACTAAGCCTTTATAAAATAGGCTTACAGCTCAGATCCCTTAGGATCCTACAGAAAATAAAGTTTACAAAATATATAACCACAACTCTGAAAGAGAGAGATAAGTTGACTGGTTTCTTGAAGAGTTCTTGGAAGAACTTGGCAGAGATCAACCTCCCTTGACTTTCTTCAAAGCTTCTTGAATTAGAACACAGTAGGGTTGTATCTCTATGCAGATGATCTTCAATCAACTGCTGTCTTGAGATTCTGATTTCAATCTGAATCTTACTTAGCAGCCCGGTTCAACAGCTGCTCTTCTTAGAAGGAGCTCTCTCTCTCCAACTTCTTAGATCTTCTCTTGAAGGTCTTCTTCTTGTTGTGTTGTTTGTCAATTCATTGATCACTGATCATTCTTCTTTCTGCTGAAGGAGAAAGGTCTTTAAATAAGCTTTCTCCAAAGTAACCGGCTGATCCAGTTTCTAACAATCTTCCGACAGCTCTGACAGTTGCAGTTGACTGGTTGAAATGGCAGCTGTCAAGTCATTCAGTCACTTCTTGAAATCTCTGTCACTGTCTGAAAGTGTCGAGACAGATAGTCATTATGTGTCGACACAAATAGACCAAGTGTCGACACAAGTAGACTAAGTGTCGACACTAGCCTTCATGGTGTCGACACAACTCCTTGTGTTGTTGTAACAGCTTCTCGACACTGCTTCTTCAGAATGTGTCGACACTGATTCTGTGTGTCGACACAAGCCTTCTGCTGAATGTGTCGACACTGGTTGAGTGTGTCGACACAAATACTTAGTTGATTTCTGCTGCGTGTCGACACAACGCCTTTGTGTCGACACATCTTCTTGTGTTGAAACTTTGCTAAGTGTCGACACATCTCCTTTGTGTCGACACATGCCTTCATGTGTTGAAACTTTATTGAGTGTCGACACATCTCCTTTGTGTCGACACATGCCTTCATGTGTAGAAACTTTGATGAGTGTCGACACATCTCCTTTGTGTCGACACATGTACTTAAACTTTGTTGAAGTTTGCTGAGTGTCGACACAGCCTCCTGGTGTCGACACTTTTGATGTCGACAAAGTTTCTCTTGGTGTCGACACTGCCTGTATGTGTCGACACATCTCTTCTGGTGTCGACTCTGCCTTCCTGGTGTCGACACAATTACTCCAAGTGTCGACACATCTTCTCTAGGTGTCGACACAAGCCTTCTTAAGTGTCGACACTTTTCTTCTAGGTGTCGACACATGCACTTAGAAACTTTTATGCTTTCCCTGCAATTACTCAACCTGCACAAATAAACTCAAAGCACATCAAATACACCTTGATGAATATCATTGAGTAGGGTGAGACTTCTTCAAATCTGATACATATATTCCAATGTACCCAACACATGGGACACGTCCGTGTCCCAAGCCGTGTGCCCCCTTCCAGAAACCAATTTTCCTTCTCAGCTAAGACCCAAACTTGGCCAGAAACGCTGGTCGTCCCTCTACAAATTTTGGGGCGTTACAAATTCGGTATATGACGGAACCTCGAAAGCCTCTTCTGATGGAGGCAACGAGCATTCTGAAGTACGTGAACTACACGTCTGATATGGGTCTCCTTTATGTGAGAGATACTGACTTCAAACTATACGGGTATACAAATGTTGATTATGGGGGAGATTCAGACGACCGAAATTCAACATCCGGTTACGTCTTCACATGTCGATCAACGGGAATCTTGTGGTGCGACAATTATCTGGATTCTATGTCCATCTCTACTAAGGAAGTGGAGTACGAGGCTTCGGCCTTGGCAGCTCGGGAAGTTATCTGGCTTAGGAGGTTAGTAGAGGACATCTATGAAGAAGTGCGCGGTCATACTCTGCTACGCAGTGACAATGAGAGTGTCCTAAAACTAGTTAATAATCCAGTTTGTCACGTATTGACCAAGCACAATGAGATTGCGCATCATTTCATTCGAGGGAAGATGTTGGAGGGGTCTCTTGTGGTTGGACAAGTGCGGAGCGAGGACAACATCGCGGACATCTTCACGAAACCACTATCGAAGGGGACATTTACTCGGCTACGGGAATTAGTAGGTCTGATTTCCACTTCTCACTTTAAGGGAGAGTTTTGAATTTTTTGAAGTGAAAGTGGACGGCCTGGGAGGTCTATCCGCGCCGCCTATGCGGACAGATGGTGGCGGCCTGAGACGTCTACTTAGAAGTGGCTAGTGGTCTATTCCCTAAGGAAGTTGGGCGGATAGGATTGTTATCCGCTCAGTTTGCCGGTTTGTGCAGACAGTTTCTGTTGTCCGTCGACTTTGTGCGGGCTGGTCTTTGTATCCGCTGGTGTTGTGTTTGCACTTGGGATGGCTGGTTGTGTGGACTTAGTCTGGCTTTGTAACAAGTCTAGGTGTGCTCAGTCTGGGAGGTCACACGGTCTTCGCGGACTGATTTCTCTATTCGCTGAGTTCGGCAACTAGCTTTGTGTGTTTTGGCTGCGGGCTCGGGGTATGCGGACTGGAGTTTGTTGAATTCTGTGAAGTGAAAGTGGGTGAATGGAAGGCTTGGGAAACCTATCCGCGCGGACTACGCGGACTGGGTTGGCGTACTGCTAGGTCGGCAGGGATGTTGCAGACGGTTTGCTCTGTGGCGGCCTGGGCGGTCTGTTCGCGCGGACTGCGCGGACAGCAGCGCCGGTCTGACAGGCCAGTGTATGCTCAGCAGGCGGTTTACTCCCAGGAAGTAACCGGGCGGATAGGAATATTATCCGCGGAGTCCGGCTTGAAGCGGACTGAAGAACTGGAGCTCGGCAGACCGGTTTGGCAGTTGCCTTGGTCTTGCTCTAGTGAAGCGGCAAGTGGAAGCTGCGGAGACCACCGGTCAGCGCGGTCAGGAACTGGAGGTCGCCCGGTATGGCGGGCTAGATCCAGTGTCCGCCTGTAAGTGCGGACTGGCCCTTGCGGCCAGTGGGCTGGACTTGGTGGAAATTGAACCAAGTCCAGGTTGGCTCAGTCCGGGGAGATCGCGCAGTGGAGCGCGGGCTGCTTCTCAGTCCGCCAAGCTTGGTGGAAGTGCTGTTGCCTTTTTTGCTAGCTTGGGGATATGCGGACTGGAGGCTTGCTTGTGCAGGAGCGTGCGGACTGGAGCTGTTGTCCGCTGAGTCCGGTTTAGCCTTGTGATGAGGTTATGGACTCGGGTATTGCGGACTGGAGTCTGCTGTTGCGGACTGGATCGGCGTGTCCGCTGAGTCCGGCAATGCCTTGGTGATTAGGCAATGGACTTGGGATATGCGGACGAAGCCGGGTGTCCGCTGAGTCCGGCAGGTGTCTTGATGGCGCGGATGCGGGCTCGGGTTTTGCGGGCTGATGCCTTGTCCGCAGAATGGCGGACACGGCTTTTGTGGAGTCCGGCTGTGGTGGTCCTGGCTTGGTCTCTGGCGGTAAGGCGGACTGGATATTGGAGTCCGGCCTTGGAGAAGCTGGGGCGGACTGGCTATCTGCACAGGGCGGCGAACTGGCATGTGTGTCCGCGGGCTGGCGGACACATAAGTTCTTGCTGCGGGTTGTGGCGGTGATCCTATCGGGAAGGGCGGTGACCATACTCATCGTCGTGCCTATAAATAGGACCCATGTCACATCAGGAAACCAACCAAGACATAGACCTAACCCGAAGTAAGTGAACAGTTTTTGAGCTCGCGTAAGTTGCTGCGGTCTGGACTTTGTGTCCGCGCGGATAGAGTTGACCCGGTTGTGCTGTGCAGGTTGTGCGGATAGCGCTGGAAAGCCAGGACTTGGCTCTGATTGCGGTCAGGGACAGTGCGGACTCTGCGGTTAAGCAACAGGCGGTAAACAGCAGGTCGCGGATAGCGGCCAGGCGGTCTTCTCTTTGGCGACTTGGTTCGGGGTTCAGGAAGTCGCCGGTTTCTGGCGGACTGTTCCATTCGGTGGCGCAGCTTGTGCGGTCTGGCGGCGTGCAGACCGGCGGTGAAGAGCTAAGCATTGGAGTAAGGGTGAGTCCGCGCGGCTTGGGTTGCGGTCTGGCGACCTGGCGGACTGAGCGGACTCCACAGCAGTAGGTCGGCGGCTTGATTGTTTGAGTCCGCGCGGCTTGTTTTTTGTTCTTGTCTTTGTAACTGTCTCTGCTCTCCCGGGTTGGGTTTTGGTGAAGCATGTCTCGCCATGTATGTCTCACCTTGTAAAGAAGTTTGCTCTTGATCAATAAAGAAGCTTGTGCTGCATGTGTTGCTGGTTGTTACTGCTTTGTTGAGATAATCACTGTTAACTCCACGATCCGGGAAAACTTTCAACATATAAGTGGGCGTTTTCTCCTTCGGTTTGTTGAGTTTTCAGCAGGGTGTCCAAGGGGGCGTCTGCGGTTTGTTGAATTTTAACATGGTATCAGAGCCAGGTTGTTGGAGTGGTCAAGCAGTGCTCAATGGAAGTAGTTGCTCGTCTGTCGAGGAAACCAGTGGTAGAACCATGGCAGTGGAGGATGCAAGCTGTCTTGGTATTGATCTTCTTACAGAGGCGAACTGTGAACGGTGGAAGTCCTGTATGAAGAGCTTTCTTCTTGGCGAGGACCTTTGGGAGGTTGTATGCGGAGCAGGAAGACAAGAGGATACTGCTGGCAATGCTGAGGCGATGAGAGCTTGGAAGGAGGCAAATGCAAAAGCGGAGTCTATTCTCAAGCAGGTGATCTCATCGGAGCTCTTGGACCACATCAGTGGATGTCGGTCAGCTGCGGAGGTTTGGACTTCCCTTGATGGGTTGTTCAGGAAGAAGGTGAAGGAGGTTGCTGCTGATGATGGTCCCTCTACTTCATATCAGGAAGAAAGGAGTGTTTCTCCTAGGCGTGATAGGAAGAGGAAGGAAGGACCACGGTGCTATAAATGCAGGCAGCAAGGTCATCTTCGGAAGGAGTGCAAGGTTACCTTGCTCTCGGCGAACGTTGCTCAGGTAGGGAGGAAGGAGAAGAACGTAGTTGGGATTTCAACTAGTTCTGGAGTTGATCGGAGGAATGCCAGTGATAGTGCAGCTATCTGGCATGAAAGACTGGGGCATGTAGGGATGGACAAGCTGAAAGCAATGGCGGAAAGAAGACTCGTAAGAGGCTTTCCTAGATTGTCATCCTATGACGATGGTCGGGGGTGTGCGGGATGTCAGGAAAGTGGAGCCTATCGCTTCATGGTCGACAAAGCACAATCCAGAAGTAATGCACCATTGGCGGTTGTCCATTGTGCTCTGGTGGGACCGACCGTCACGGCCAGTCTTGGAGGCAGCAGGTTCATGCTGACATTGGTTGATGACTATTCTGGGTATACTTGGGTATACTTTATGAAGACGAAGTCCAGCATGGTACGCTTGTTTGTGGAGTTCAAGAAGCTTGTCGAAGGCCAGCTCGGCCGGAGGATCAAGGTGTTGAGGACAGGTTTCGGTGGTGAGTTTGACTCAACCGAGTTCTCACGCTTTTGCAGGAAGCAAGGGATCCGGATGGAGCTTTCTTGTGGACATACTTCACAACAGGGTAGTGTTGCAGCTCGGATGATCCGTTGGTTAACGGAGACCTGCAAGTGTTGGCTTCAGAGTAAAGGCGTTCTGAAGGCTCTTTGGGCGGAGGGAATAGCCTGTGCTACTCATGTCATCAACCGGATGCCTCTTAGTCCGATCATAATGAAGACTCCTTATGAGCTAATGTTCGGAGTGAAGCCCTCAGTGAAGCACCTTCGGGTGTTTGGATCTACCTGCTATATACACTCTCCGGGTGCTCTCAAGACAAAGCTAGTCTTTGTAGGGTATGATGAGCAGAAAAGAAGATGGAGGTGTATGGATCCTGTGACGAAGAAACTCATAGTGTCGAGAGACTTTGTTTTTGATGAGTTGACGCCGTATTGGGGTAGCTCTTATGTGGAGCTAGAAATAAGCAGGTCAGATGATGGGCTGAAGGAGGCTGCTGCTAAGGAAGTGGAGTTGCCTGAGTCACCAGGTGCTCCAGGTTGTTCTAGCTCCGGGGCAAAGGCGTCAGAGTCGGGAAGAAGGGGGAGCGATGCTCCAGGATCTTCTGGCTCAAAGGCGGAGGCTTCCTGTTCAGGAAGCAAGGGGAGCGATGTTCCAGGCAGTTCATGTTCAAGAGGGAAGTCTTCTGGTTCAGGTAGCAGGGGGAGCGTTGCTCCAGGTGCTCTTGGTTCCAGTAAGGAGGCGTCTTGTTCAGGGAACAAAGGGAGCATTGTTCCGGGTTTGCCCGGGAACGGAGCTGGTTCAAAAGCAGCGGAGGTGGTTAGCCATGATCAGGTTCTTCGGAGATCGAAGAGGATCAGTAAGCCACCAGCTCGATATAGTGAAGGGAACACGGCGGACTTGGTCTCGTGTTTCCTTATTAGCCCTCAGATCGAGCAAGGGACTTCTGGCTGTGATGACCCCACTAGAATCAAGGAGGTGGTTGACACCAAGTCTGATGAGGTGACTTCTCTCAGAGGCAACAAGGCTTGGGCTTCTGGGTCCAAGGAAGTTGGTGATACTCCTATGATGCATGAGTGGAGGTTGAAGCTGAAGAAGGCAGAGGGAAGCATGGCTCCTTTTGGGAGATGCTGGAGGGCTCCCTCATGGTCCATGATATGCGGGGCGAGGACTATGTCTTGGACATCTCTTCGTAGATGCTATCGGAAGGACCAGGTGCAAGGTTACGGGAGCTGCTGGAGTTATTCACCACTTCTCACTTCAAGGGGGAGTGTTGAATTCTGTGAAGTGAAAGTGGGTGAATGGAAGGCTTGGGAAACCTATCCGCGCGGACTACGCGGACTGGGTTGGCGGACTGCTAGGTCGGCAGGGATGTTGCAGACGGTTTGCTCTGTGGCGGCCTGGGCGGTCTGTTCGCGCGGACTGCGCGGACAGCAGCGGCGGTCTGACAGGCCAGTGTATGCTCAGCAGGCGGTTTACTCCCAGGAAGTAACCGGGCGGATAGGAATATTATCCGCGGAGTCCGGCTTGAAGCGGACTGAAGAACTGGAGCTCGGCAGACCGGTTTGGCAGTTGCCTTGGTCTTGCTCTAGTGAAGCGGCAAGTGGAAGCTGCGGAGACCGCCGGTCAGCGCGGTCAGGAACTGGAGGTCGCCCGGTATGGCGGGCTAGATCCAGTGTCCGCCTGTAAGTGCGGACTGGCCCTTGCGGCCAGTGGGCTGGACTTGGTGGAAATTGAACCAAGTCCAGGTTGGCTCAGTCCGGGGAGATCGCGCAGTGGAGCGCGGGCTGCTTCTCAGTCCGCCAAGCTTGGTGGAAGTGCTGTTGCCTTTTTTGCTAGCTTGGGGATATGCGGACTGGAGGCTTGCTTGTGCAGGAGCGTGCGGACTGGAGCTGTTGTCCGCTGAGTCCGGTTTAGCCTTGTGATGAGGTTATGGACTCGGGTATTGCGGACTGGAGTCTGCTGTTGCGGACTGGATCGGCGTGTCCGCTGAGTCCGGCAATGCCTTGGTGATTAGGCAATGGACTTGGGATATGCGGACGAAGCCGGGTGTCCGCTGAGTCCGGCAGGTGTCTTGATGGCGCGGATGCGGGCTCGGGTTTTGCGGGCTGATGCCTTGTCCGCAGAATGGCGGACACGGCTTTTGTGGAGTCCGGCTGTGGTGGTCCTGGCTTGGTCTCTGGCGGCAAGGCGGACTGGATATTGGAGTCCGGCCTTGGAGAAGCTGGGGCGGACTGGCTATCTGCACAGGGCGGCGAACTGGCATGTGTGTCCGCGGGCTGGCGGACACATAAGTTCTTGCTGCGGGTTGTGGCGGTGATCCTATCGGGAAGGGCGGTGACCATACTCATCGTCGTGCCTATAAATAGGACCCATGTCACATCAGGAAACCAACCAAGACATAGACCTAACCCGAAGTAAGTGAACAGTTTTTGAGCTCGCGTAAGTTGCTGCGGTCTGGACTTTGTGTCCGCGCGGATAGAGTTGACCCGGTTGTGCTGTGCAGGTTGTGCGGATAGCGCTGGAAAGCCAGGACTTGGCTCTGATTGCGGTCAGGGACAGTGCGGACTCTGCGGTTAAGCAACAGGCGGTAAACAGCAGGTCGCGGATAGCGGCCAGGCGGTCTTCTCTTTGGCGACTTGGTTCGGGGTTCAGGAAGTCGCCGGTTTCTGGCGGACTGTTCTATTCGGTGGCGCAGCTTGTGCGGTCTGGCGGCGTGCAGACCGGCGGTGAAGAGCTAAGCATTGGAGTAAGGGTGAGTCCGCGCGGCTTGGGTTGCGGTCTGGCGACCTGGCGGACTGAGCGGACTCCACAGCAGTAGGTCGGCGGCTTGATTGTTTGAGTCCGCGCGGCTTGTTTTTTGTTCTTGTCTTTGTAACTGTCTCTGCTCTCCCGGGTTGGGTTTTGGTGAAGCATGTCTCGCCATGTATGTCTCGCCTTGTAAAGAAGTTTGCTCTTGATCAATAAAGAAGCTTGTGCTGCATGTGTTGCTGGTTGTTACTGCTTTGTTGAGATAATCACTGTTAACTCCACGATCCGGGAAAACTTTCAACATATAAGTGGGCGTTTTCTCCTTCGGTTTGTTGAGTTTTCAGCAGGGTGTCCAAGGGGGCGTCTGCGGTTTGTTGAATTTTAACAGAGTTGTGTCTGCAAGCGTGTGTGAACTGGAGCTATGTCCGTTGGAGTGCGGACTGATGCGGTATTCGCAGTGTCTGGCCTTGGTGGCGCGTTCTCGCCGGACTGATTGTCTGGCCTAACCGCGACGGACTGATATTGTGTCCGCAGCTTGGAGAATTCACTTTTTACTCGCCGCGAGATAGGGCGGTGATCATATCAGTTAGGGCAGTGATCACACCCCTCTCCGCGCGTATAAAAATGACCCCCTTTCACATCCAGGACATACCGAATGAACAATTATGCAAACAACGCTAAGAAGCCAAAGACTTGGTTCAGACATCGGTCATGGACAGTGCGGACTCTGCGGTTTGCAGCCAGCGGTGAGCAGCAGGTCGCGGTTTTCGATCAGGCAGCCTTCTATTCTGCAACTTGTTTCTCAGTTCAATAAGTTGTCCAGTCTGACGACTTGTTCAGTTCGACAGCAGCAACAGTTCGCGTGATTTGGCGGCTCGGCGACCTTGCGGTCAAGCAGCTTGCAGTTCAGCGAACAGAGTTCTATTTAGCATTAGAATAACGGGTTGTCCGAGCGGTTTGAAATCTACCCTCTAGATTCTCTTGGAGGGCATGCACCCTTGTTTCTAGCAGTGCCGGCCTTTCTCTAGTGTTCCTGAATTTATCTTCCTCTTTTCTTGCGCCTCAATAGGTTGCACAATCATCTCCATGTGACACCATCCAAAAGTCCTCAGTTCAAGTTGACATTACCAACAACAAAAATTAAGATCAAGGGAAGGTAAATTTAGGTAAATTTGAAGATAATATAACTGTATTTTTACACCAATTACATGAGACAACTATCAACTACTTCAGTTGTCCAGGGGCTGCCTGGCCTGCAGCTCCGAGAAACTTTAAAATTACACAAGTTACAATTACCTAACTAAAATACTAATGGAAATGACGGTCAAAATCCTATCCCCAAACTCGATATTCTCGGAGTTAGGAGGGTATACTCCTCCGTCCTGAGTAATTTTTTCCTGCGCAACCTGCTCCCAGAAGTAGTGCGGGTAGCGCAGGCGCTGTCTGATGCGCTTTAAAGAACGGCTCTGTTTGTTTTTTTCTTTGATTTTTTTTATTATTGTAAATCACAAACGTTGAATTTAATGCTGCACGGCTTGGATCTCATCCGCTCCCAGAAGAGAGAACGCTAGCTGTACGAAACAATTACAATTTACCAAATAATAATCCAGAACCAGTTAGAACTGCTTTCGCGCATTAATCCGAACAGTAATTATTAATTAACTCATGATTAAACTTGACACGGGGGAGACACGAACCCGCCACACCATTACCTCCCCGTCCAAACTCCCACTGCATACTCTGTACACCTCCGGCACACCGGCTTCGTCGCCGTTAGGCATTCGCACGGCGGCCAGCGACTTTATGCCCCTCGCGTGACCCTCCATCACCGCGAGGCAGCTGTAACCCATCCTGAATCCCTCCCTCCTCCAAATCCTCACGGTCCGATCGCCGGAGCCGCTGATGACGAGCTCCCCGACGCATGCAAGGCAAAGAATCGCCCTCTCATGACCTCTCAGAGCACCGGTGACAGCCATGTAGCTTGGGCACTTCTCCCTCTCCCACACCAGAACAGACCGGTCGCAAGCGCCAGAATAGAGAACCGAACCGTCACTGCTCAGCGCCAGCGCGTTCACGGAAGACCGGTGCCTATCAAGCGTCGCCACTAAATCATGCGTTTCAGCCCCATCCGACCGCACCCAAACGCGGATCATACAATCCGCTGAGCCAGTGTAAACAGTGCCGTCGGCTGCCACCGCCACTGCGTTCACGGCATCCTCGTGGGCCTGTATTGATTCAAGGCAGCGGAGGCTGGAGGACGACCAGACCTTTAGGGTTTTGTCCCAGGAGACGGAGTAGAAAAGACCAATAGTGCCGGAGGAGATTCCGGAAACGGCGTCCGCGTGCTTGATCCAAAGGCACTTCTGATGGCGGCGGACGGTTACGTAGTTCTTCGGGAGAGGAAGTCGGCGCAGTTGATCGGCCGGTGTGGGAAGGGAGGTTTGTAAGCGATGGAGGCCGGAGCGGGAGGATCGGCGCCATACGCGGATGCTGCCGTCCTGGTGGGTTGTGAACACGGCAGGTCCGTCTAGGGAGAGAGATATGGATTTGGTGGCACCAGTGCCGGGAGGGATGGGGATGAACTCGATGGGGCGGAGATCGGAGAGATCGTAAACCGAGAGGAAGGATTCATTGGCGGTGTATAGCAGGTGGGAGGATGCAGAGAAAGCGAGCACCGTGGACCCGGTTCCGGAGGAAGGAGCGGCCAGGGAGCAAAGCCGAAGAAATGATGCGGAAAATAGATGAGAGGGGTTCAGACGGGGGATAAGGGATTGGAGTGAAGGAAGTGAAGGAAGTGAAGGGTGGGTGAGGACAGAAACGATATCATCTGAGGCGGAGGTGTTGGAGTTCAGAATCTCAGAGGCGGTGGAACTTTCAATTCGTAAGGCGGAGAATGATGAGCGGCCTTCAGGTGTGGCTCCTACAATGCTGGCTCCGCCGCGGGAGGCAACGGAGGTTTTGCCCTCCGACGAGGAGCATGATACGGCGTTGAGCCATGAGAGCAGAAGCGACATCGGAGAAGCGCGGATTTGGGAAGAAAGAAAGGGGTTGTGATGCAATAATTTATGGCGCTTGAGAGCCAGGGTTAAATGTGTTAAGTGAGCTCTACAATTTGTTATTTTGCAAATGTACCTTAAATTTTTTATTTTCATTGCTTTGAATTAGTGGTGTGCATAAAAATCGGGCCCGGGAGGCCGACCTGGGCCTGGGCCGATAAAAACCCGGCGAGCCCCGGGCTAGGCCCACCCCGTGCCAAGGCCGAGCCAAATCCTGGACACGTCATTGAATGATTTGATTTTCAAGTATACCCACTCGTCAACCGCAAACTTTACGTTTCGTTGTGTGACGTTGTAATACTTTGCTCGCCTATCTTGGGGGTATCAGTAGCATCTCCCGGATAGAGCGTATTGTTGAATTATCCTATTCGACTTCGTTGCACTTATACAACTTAAATTCTCCTGTTTCCGCTCGTGATAATGGTGTTCAATCGACCGCTCTAAGGGTCGTTATTTCCAACGGCTCTTACAACTGTTGCCTCCAAAGGCTGTCAGCCCTATTAAATAGGCCTGGTAGCTATAATTAATAAATTAATTAATAAATTATTAAAATTAAAATAGATATTTTTTAAAAAAAGTTTTTAAAAAATCCTATAACACCTCCCCCCCCCCACCCCACCCCACCTGTACAACCCCGTGTCCGGCGAGTAGGGTCATCAGGAGCGAGGTCGGCCGGCGCAGATCGCCCAGGCAGCAGGCGAGCTTGGCAGGAAAACTTGGAGGCAGCGGGTGAGCTCTGCATTCGTCGACCGAAGATCGGCATTCGTCGACCGAAGATCGGCATTCATCGACCAAAGATCGACAATCGTCGACCGAAGATCGACAATCGTCGAACGCAAGCTCGGCACTCGTCGACGCGAGTTCGGCAGTTGCCGACCACGAGCTCGGCAGTCGCCGACTAAGCCAGGATTCGTTGACCTGAGTTCGACTATTGGAGGCCTATCGACTGGCAAGCTCACCGTCCCAGCTCGCGCTCACGTAAAGGAGCTCGGCAATATCAGGCGAGCTGATCCGCCGAGGTGGCCGAGCTCTCCGACTCGCACAGGTGTATGAGGTACTTTTTACTGTTTTGCCCCCGCCGGTCTGCCCATAGCCCTTCAAAACAACGGAGTTTGGCTATTGGCAGACCCATCTGAGGGTATTTTGGTAATTTCAGGTCAGTTTAGTTTGGTTATTGGCAGTTCAGTTTCTGAAATCTATAAATATGACCCAAGGGGTACCCCAGCAGGCACATTTTTGTGCTCTCTTGCTCCAGCTTTCTAGTGCTTTCTGAGGGTACCTTAGCTCGGCCTTTGACTAAGGAGGGGAAGCGCTCTGAGATCTTCCGGGTGTGTGGTGGGACCTCCCGCCGAGCCCTTGGGTCAGTTCTTTCTTGTTTTCCTTGTTGTTTTCCTTGCAGGAGCGAAGTAGGTGCGCGATCACCCCTTCCCTGAGGGAGAACTCCACAGGAGACCGAGAAATCGGTTCTAACACTTTGGTGCAGTGAGTGTGGAGCGTGATCAGCACGGAAAAGTCTTCAGCAAGTTCGATGACAGGAGGGGAGGGATCTGACAGGGCGGACTCGCCACCCACCTCCCACCCCACCCCCACCCCACCCACCCCCCCCCCACCACCCCCCCCCCCCCCACACCCCCCCCCCCCCCCCCCCCGCCTCTCGCTACGGTGGGGATGTTCGAAGATTTCAGGAGTGAGATGCTAAGCCTCATCAAATGCGCGCTCGGCACGCGGGCCGAGTGCTCGACTCCGGCTGTCCCGATCGCCGCCGCCCCGTCTCTGGGCGAGAACGCCCCCGGCAGGCGAGCTGGGAAGGTGGTCGCCGAGGAGGGCCGGGGGTGCGAGCTCCCTGGTCGCGTGCTGTTCCCCGGTTCGGCAGGAGGTGGCCGGCTCGGCGAGCTAAGCCCGCGAGATGCGCCAGCTCGCCCAGTGGGGGGAGGTTGCCCCTTCAATGAGTTGGTCTATTCAGCTCCAGTTCCAGAGGGGTTCAGGGAACCCGAGATGTCCTACTATATCGGGAAGGGAGACCCGGTCCAACAAGTCCAGTGGTTTGAGGACGTGGTCTCGATTCGGCAGATGTCAGATGGTTTCAAATGTTGACTCTTCGCCATCACCCTCAAGGAGAAGGCGAGGGAGTGGTTCCATCAGCTGCAGGCCAGCTCTATCTACTGCTTTGAGGACCTAAGCCGGGGGTTCATGATGAGGTTCACTACTTCAAAGAGGAGGAAGAAAGAGTGGGAGTCCCTGTTTCACATCAAGCAGGGAATGAATGAGACGTTGGGGAGCTACGTGGACCAGTTTCAGGAGGAGGTCACCCAGGTCCAGGAGATGCCGGGCCATTGTCTAATGATGGCCTTCACCCGGGGCCTGCAGCAAGGTCAGCGAGAGAAGTCGACGGGGAGTTGTCAAACCCGGGCTACGCCCGGAAGTTGGCCAGGTGGGCCACGAAAGAGGAGAAGGAGTCAAGAGGAGAAAGAGGCCAGGAGGAGAGCCCCGGCAGAGGGAGCAGAGGCAGCTCCAGGGGCAGCAGTAGCCCATGTGGGGGCGTTAGGAGCCTGACCGTCGGCTAGGCTGGAGGCCGGAGGGGCAAGGGCAGGGTCCGCAGAGAGGGTATCAAGGAAGGGATTACCAACGGGGGGAAGATCAATTCCACCCCCTGGGCCGGAGACAGGCCCAGAGGCCTCGAATCCGCGATCAAGAAGATGCTATGGCCATAGCCATAGGCGGGAGGAGGAGAGTAGTAAGGAGGAAGAGAAGAGAAGTTACGGTAGAGATGCCCTACTGCGAATTGCATAAGGAAGAGGGGCACGCTACAGCCACATGCCCGGAGTTCCTCGAGATAAGGGGAAATAAGGAGCAACAACAGCAGCAACAAGGGCGGCAGGAAGTAAGGATAGAGGAGGTCCTGCCTCGGGCAGAGGAGGACCGTTGCGAAGATCGGGTAGATGTGGGAACCCGAGGAGGGATCGGGGCGATCCATGGGGGGTGGGAGTAGAGGCCTCCCGGAGGGCGAGCCTCCACACCATGTATCGCCAGAGCATTGGCTTCACGTCCCAAGCCCCACCCCCGGAAGAGAGGATCACCTTCTCTAGAAGCGATATGTCAGATCATGAGGATCCATTTTGCGATGCGCTGGTCATCCAGACAGCCATCGAAAATTTTACAGTCGCCAGGATCCTCGTGGATAACGGAAGCTCCGTCAACGTCGTTTTCAAAAAGGCTTTTGACGCGATGAAGGTGGAGGCGAAGAGGGTGTTGGCCTCGGATGGGCCCCTATTTGGATTCTCGGGGGAAAGGAAGGAAGTGGAAGGAGGAGTAGGCCTCCATGTTACCCTGGGGGGGGGGGGGGCAATCCAGGAACTGCAGGTTTGTCATTGTGGATGCCCCCAGCAGCTACAACGCCATCTTTAGGAGGACCCTTATCAACACCTTTCGCTGCGTCCCCTCATCATTCCATCAGTGCTTGAAGTTCAATGCTGAGGGGATTCAGGTCAGGGTCAGGGGGAACCCCAAGGTGGCACGGGAATGCTATGTCACCGCCGTGAGCTCCATCTCTTGGCAGGAGGGAGCCGAGGAGATGGGGAGAAGAACGGAGGAGGCTGAGCAGGAAGCTGGAAAGGAGGAGCTGGAGGTGGAGAGCTGCGCAGAGGAGGAGACAGCAGGAAGAGACTAGGAGGAGATAGCCAAAGTGGTGGCCGTGGAGGAAGAGGTGGATGTGGAGGTCCCCTTTCCGGAGGAAAGGGATGCTGAAGGATGGGGGGAGCATTCCAGGTTGGAGGCTGCAGAGGAAGTGGTGGAGTTGGAGGTGCTCACCCGGGGAGGCAAGGTGGAGAAGGTCCGCGTCAGCGGAGGGCTGACCCCGGAGGACCAGGGTAGGATGCTGGAGTGCATCCAGAAGAATGTGGACATCTTCGCATGGAACGCCGCGGAGATGTCGGGGGTTGATGCGGATGTGGCATGCCACCGCCTCAACCTGGACCCAGGAACACGCCCCGTCCAACAAAAGAAGAGGTCCACTGCGGTCAAGTTGGCAGAGCCCATCAGAGAGGAGGTGGCAAAGCTCCTCGAGGCCGGCTTCATGTCCGAGATCCAATACCCCGGCTGGGTCTCCAATGTGGTCATGGTCAAAAATGGAGACGGCCGGTGGCGAATGTGTATCGATTTTTCTTTACTTAGTAAAGCTTGTCCTAAGGACTGTTATCCTTTGCCTCGGATCGACGCGCTGGTAGACTCAGCCGTTGGTTTTTTTGTAATGAGATGATTCCCTTCAGGCTAAAGAACGCAGGGGCGACCTATCAAAAGATGATGGATAGGGTCTTCAAAGAGCAAAAGGGGAGGAACCTGAAGCTGTATGTGGATGACCTTATGATCAAGAGTCAGGATGTGGACTCCCATCTCCGAGACCTAGAGGAGACCTTTGCTACCCTGCGCAAGTACAAAATGCGGTTGAACCCCTTGAAATGCGTCTTCGGGGCTAGCAGGGGAAAGTTCTTGGGGCACCTCCTCAACCCTGCGGGGGTCGAGCCTAATCCTGATAAGGTCAAGGCTATCATGGAGTTAGGGTTGCCATGGAACACCAAGGAGGTATAGCGCCTGACAGGGAACCTGGCAGGGCTGAGCAGGTTCCTCTCTCGGGCCGGGGAAAAGTGCTCCCCCGTCTTCAAAACACTAAGGGGTGGACAAAGGTTCGAATGGACCAAGGAATATGAGGAGGCGTTCCAGGCCCTCAAGATGCAGCTGACACAGGTTCCGCTGCTCCAAGGGCTCAAGGAGGGGGAAGACCTGTTTTTGTATCTCGGGGTCGGGGCAGAGGCCATGAGTTCCGTCATAGTTCGAGAAGAGGAAAAAGAAGCAGCTCCTCATATATTATGTGAGTCGGGTCATGAGGAAGGCCGAGCTCCGGTACCCGATTTTGTAGAAGTTGGCCTTCGCCCTGGTTATCTCAGCCCGAAGGCTGCAGCCCTATTTCCAGGCACACTCAATCCGAGTTGTGACTGACCATCCCCTCCACAACATCTTTGAGGGGGCAGAGCATTCAGGCAGGCTGGACAAGTGGTCGGTGGAGTTGAGTGAGTTTGACGTCTCTTTTGTTCCCCGCCTCTCGATCAAAGCTCAGGCAATGGCCAACTTCATGTCAGATTATGTGGTTGAGGTGGCGGAGGAAGAGCTCACTCGTCCGACCCCTTGGAAGGTAAAGGTAGATGGAGCCTCGGGGAGACATTCCCTAGGAGTAGGAGTGATCTTGGAGAGCCCCCAAGGAACTAGAATTGAGCAGACGGTGGTGGTGCACTTTCCCATCACCAACAATCAGGCCGAGTATGAGGCCGTGATAGCAGGGCTGCGGCTAGCCAGGGAGCTGGGGGTGTTGGACGTGGAGGTCCTTACTGACTCCATGGTAATAGCTTCCCATATCAACGGGGAGTTTGGGGGTAAGGGAGCCTACCCTACGGTTGTACTTATCCAAAGTGAGGGGGTCATAGGCGCTTTCCAAACCTTCTCCATCCGACATGTGCCCAGGGAAGAAAACGAGCAGGTCGACCAACTAGCAAAGCATGGTCCCCAGGTGGGGGGTACCATCACTGGCTTGTTCCGCCCTTCCATCGAAGAGGGAGAGCTCATGGAAGTAGATCAATGACCCTCGTGGATGGATTCGGTCACAACCTTCCTCTCCACGGGAGAGTATCTGGAGGGGGTAGACAGGAAGAAACTCAGGTACAAATCAGCGTACTGCCTCCTCCGGGACGGACAGTTGTACAGGAATACCCTCTCAGGGATGTTAGCTCGCTGCGTGGCTGAGGGCGAAGTACAAAGGATCTTGGAAGAGGTCCACTCCGGATAATGTGGGAGTCACTCCGGGAGTCGGACCTTGGAGTGGAGGATTGTCAGGCAAGGGTATTTCTGGCCTACCCTGGGCCGCGATGCAACTGAGTTCGTAAGGAGATGCTACAAGTGCCATCTTTTCGCCCCTCTCCAGTTACAAACAGCTCAACGGCTCAGAAGTATCACTGCCCCCTGGCCCTTTGTCATTTGGGGGATGGATTTGGTCGGACCATTCCCCCAGGCTAGTGGGCAGAGAAGGTTCCTGCTCTTGATGATTGATTACTTCTCCAAGTGGATGGAGGTTAAGGCGCTGGCCAAGGTGACTTCCCAGGTCATCAGGAATTTCGTTTGGGGGGAGATCATCTGCCACCACGGGCTGCCCCAGGCCAGCATCACGGACAATGGGCCTCAGTTCGCCAGCACAGAGTTTACCAGTTTCTACGAGCAGCTCGGGATCGACCTCAGGTTCGCCTCGGTCCATCATCCCAGGAGCAACGGGCAGGTGGAGGCCGTGAACTAGATCATCGTCAACATCCTCAAGAAGAAAGTAGAGAATTTAAAGGGAAGCTGGGTGGAACAGCTTCCCGCGGTTCTCTGGGCTCTAAGAACCACCCCTAATACAGCTACAGGAGAGACCAAGCTCTCCCATGGGTGCGAGGCAGTGCTCCCCGTGGAATTTGAAATTAAAACGCCTCGGGTTGTCGCAGCAGGGGAAGGAAGGGAAGAATGGCAAGCCGAGAACGAGGAAGAGCTGAGGCTCTCCCTTGACATGGTGGAAGAGCTGAGGGACCTTTCCACCATTTGATAGGAAGAGGTGAAAAGGAGAATGGCCAAGTACTTTGACAAGCATGTCAGAATCAAACAGTTTGTGGAAGGGGACTTGGTACTAAAGAAGGTGGATGCAGCAGGGAGGTCAGCATCCGTAGGGAAGCTCAACCCCAGCTGGGAAGGACCGTTTATTGTAAAGGTGGCTTTAAAATCAGGAGGTGATCGACTCCAAAATATGGAGGGCGAGACCCTGAGTCTCACCTGGAGTGGTGACGACTTAAAATGTTTTTTTCCCTGAAACATGTAAGTAATACCTTGATTCTAATAAAATTCTTTAACGCTTCAATAATGTCACAGCTAGCTTGCATAAAGAAATGGAATATGTTTGGACCCCGAGCAGATCCCGCTGTCAGGCTCTCACCTAGCTGGCAGGGCAGGAAGTCACTCGGTGTAATCCGTAGACCTCGAGCAGATCCCGCAGTCAGGCTCTCACATATCTGGCAGGGCAGGAAGTCACTCGATGGTATCAGCCTTGGACCCCAAGCAGATCCCGCTATCAAGCTCTCACTTAGCTGGCAGGGCAGGAAGTCACTCGGTGTCATCCTTAGACCTCGAGCAGATCCTGCTGCCAGGTTCTCATCTAGCTGGCAGGGCAGGAAGTCTCTCGATGGTATCAGTCTTGGACCCCGAGCAGATCCCGCTGTCAGTCTCTCACTTAGCTGCAGGGCAGGAAGTCACTCAGTGTCATCCTTAGACCTCGATCAGATCCCGCTGCCAGGATCTCACCTAGCTGGCAGGGCAGGAAGTCACTTGATGGCATCAGCTTTGGACCCCGAGCAGATCCTGCTGTCAGGCTCTCACCTAGCTGGCAAGGCAGGAAGTCACTCGGTGTCATCCTTAGACCTCGAGCAGATACCGCTGTCTGGCTCTCAACTAGCTGGCAGGGCAGGAAGTCACTCGATGGTATCAGCCTTGGACCCCGAGCAGATCCCGCTGTCAGGCTATCACCTAGCTGGTAGGGCAGGAAGTCACTCGGTGTCATCCTTATACCTCGAGCAGATCCCGCTGTCAGGCTCTCACCTAGCTGGCAGGGCAGGAAGTCACTCGATGGTATCAGCCTTGGACCCCGAGCAGATCCCACTGTCAGGCTCTCACTTAGCTGGCTGGGCAGGAAGTCACTCGGTGTCATCCTTAGACCTTGAGCAGATCCCGCTGCCAGTCTCTCACCTAGCTAGCAGGGCAGGAAGTCACTCGATGACATCAGCCTTGGACCCCGAGCAGATGCCGCTGTCAGGCTCTCACCTAGCCGGCAGTGCAGGAAGTCACTCGGTGTCATCCTTAGACCTCGAGCAGATCCCGCTGCCAGGCTCTCACCTAGCTGGCAGGGCAGGAAGTCACTCGATGGTATCGGTCTTGAACTCGCCAGGTAAAGACCAAGAAGTTTCGAATGGCAAGAAATAAGGGGGAGAGGTTCTGCACAGGCGAGTTTGGACTCGCCAAACCCAGCTCAACATCGGCAAAGGGTTGGCGAGCCAGGTATTAGGACCTCGCTGAAGGAAGGCGAGCCAGGCCAGCGCACTTCACCCCTTTGTCCGTTTTACTTGAAATAATTGTTTCTAAGTTCAACCTGGATGGCTCGCGGGCGAGCTGAGATGGCGTGACAAGGGCGGAGAGCAGCCCGCTCCCGAATCGTCTGAAGGTCGGCAAGCACTCAAAACATACTCTTTCATGGGTCCTAACAACATTCCTACTCGCAGCATCTATCTACGCGAGGTCGTTGGGGAAAGAGCGAGCAAGAAAATAGGGCACGACAGAAAAATCCAGAAAGAAAATATATGTAAAATGACATTGCTGAGATGAGCGCAAAAGGTATCAAAAATATACTTTCATTAAGTAACAATATTTATATGTTGAGCTCGCCTCGGCGAGACTATAGGTTATATACATTTAGGCCTCGACCCCCCGTCGATTGGCGGTCCTCCCCTCCCCCGCCTGACAGATCCTGGAAGCCTTTCAGATTGGCGGTCCTCCCCTCCCCCGCCTGACAGATCCTGGAAGCCTTTCCCAGATTGGCGGTCCTCCCCTCCCCCGCCTAACAGATCCTGGAAGCCTTTCCCGAACAACGCGTCCAAGCTATCTTCCTTCTCGCTGGGCGGCATCGCCGGGAACAGGCTCGGCATCAGGTCCCTGGCCGAGATCACCTCGCACCCCTCCACCAGCACTCCAGAATCCTTCATCATCTGTAGGGTGCATTCAGCGTCCTAGATGGAGTTAGTTCGCAGCCTCTCGGCGAGTTCGGCCTCGCCGAATATCCGCGGCCTCTTGTAGGGGAGGGAAGGATCGGAGCCGCTGGCAGGGAAGAAGATCTCCGCCTGGCGTCGGACCTCATGGTTGAGGTGCTGATTCTCCTCTTTCAGCTTCGCGTTCGCCCCATCCAGCTCGGCGAGGCAGGCGCGCAGCTGGACAATCTCCTCCCCTTGCTCGGTATTGCGAGCCCGCAGTTCCCCTGCGGCCTTGGCATCCTGGTGAAGAGAAAATCCGGTTAGCAGCAGCACAAAATATTCTAAGTAAAAGAGAAGAGGAGAGCTTGACGCTTACCAGTCTGCCGGCGCCCTGGGCGAGGAGGCCCTCAGCGATGCCGAGCTGCTTCGCCGGATCAGCAACCTTGTCCTTGGCGACATCGCGGGCCTGCTCGGCTTTTAGGAGTTGATTGCTGAGGGCAAAGCTGCGGCGGGTCAGAATGTGGTGGAGCTCCATGGTCCTCAAGTGGGCCTGCACACCCTCATGGCTGAGCTGCCACAGGGTCATGTTCTTGTAGGCCTCGGCATCCTCGCGGCCATAGAGGCCGAAGCCGAGGGCATAAGCATGGCCGGTGGCGGGCTCGCGGTCATGCCAGGACGGATGTAGAGTGGAGATGGAGACCCGATGGGCCAGCTCATCCCACTACACCATAGGCTCCCCCGTCGTGTCCTTCCACCACCCACCTGAAGTTGAAGAGAGGATGTTGTTTCGGCGCCCCCCGCTCGCGATCCGTCCTCTTCGTCGAAGGAGGTGGGGAGATCGCCGCCCCGGAAGCAGGAGCCTCGCCGCCCTTCCGCCTCTTGCTGGTGATCTCCTTCAGCGGGCTCTCCGGCGACGCGTCCGGGACGGTTTTCGGTGAGCTCATATATTTAGGGCTGGGCTGACGTTGTTGTTGTTGTCGCCCCCGCGGAGCCAGCAGGGCTCTCCTCATCATTTTTCGCAGTTGCTGGCGGTGTGGCGGGTTCGAACCCGCATCCTCCGGTCACCTCTTGCTGGAGGAGGGTTACGAGAAGGCCTCCTCATCTCGGCAAGCCGCCGCCGCTGCCCTCTCGCGAGCAAGAGGGTTCGTGTGTAGCCCCGAGTCCGCAAATGGCGGGTTCACGGGAATTATACGCTCCCCTGTAAGAAAATACTTGGAAAAAGTTAGAAGAATTTCAGCAGTAATATGGCGAACTCGGCAATCGGGTGAGCTCGACAAGATGAGGAGAGAACAATACCTTCGTCGGGTAGAACGGTGAGGGGCGCATCGAGGCCCCTTCGCAGGAAGGCGACCTCGAAATCCATGTGGAGGAAGTATTTGTGGAGCTCGACATCATTGCCGGATACGGCCGGCGGGCGGTAGACCTCCTCGCCTTTTTGTTGCGGCGAGTACGGGATGTTGTCAAGATCTCCCTTGATAAAGGCGATCTTGGTCATCCAGGTGTGGTGCTTGTTCGCGATCTCACAAACCTTGATCAGCGAGCCGCCGAAGTAGGCGACCCCATCCGGCATCACCTTGTAGGCGAAGAGTTTCCTGAATACTGTCAGGTTGAACTCGATCCTCTCCCGCCGAAGTTAGCTCGCAAACGCCACCATCATGGCGATGGCGTTGGAGTTTAACTGCGCGGGTACTGCGCCATAGTACTTTAGAATTTGTCGGATCTCCGGCCAGAGGGGGAGGCGCAACCCCACCTCAAAATATGAGATGGGGAAGGCGAGCTCATCCTCGTAGAAGGTGTTGATGGCCTCCCCCTGCCTTGGCCTGCGCGCCTCGAAGCCTGGCAGAACGTATTCCGTCTCGAACTCCGCTCACTCCTCCTCGCTGGTATGCCCCTCGAAGAAGCAGTATTCGGTGAAGTGTTGGGCACACTTGCTGCAGCCATCAGCATCGGGGTTGGTCTTACCCATGCTCGCGAGAGAAGGCGGGGCGCGAGTAGAAAACGAATAGCATAGGAAGACTGAGAAAGAGTAAGCAGTAAAAGCAGCAGTACGGGGGTTGGTGGGGGGGGGGGGGGCTATTTATAGAAAAAGTAATCGGAAGGTCAAACTGTCCAATCAGCCCAGCTCGCCAACCCCCAGCTCGCCGACTTCCAGCGCGTCGCAACCAAGGCTAAGTCAAATGAGAAGCAACATTTTATTTGAATACCGCATATCTAAAAATGTCTTGAGATAAATTATTACAACCAAATGGCGCAGGAATAAATAAAGCGAGGCGCGCGGGCAGGGAGGAAACAAGGGGGCGAGTACCGGTCGGCTCGGGAAGGGAGCCTCCCTTCATCTACCCCAGCCTCGCATTCCCTGTCCACTAGATTGTCGCGCACGGAGCAACTCACGGATCCTCCCCGAATTCGCTTGCGCCACAGAGAGGCCCTCATCGATCTCGTCCAGCAGCCGGGAAGGAGACAACAACTCGCGAGTCTGGCCACCCCGCACTTCGTCGGCAAGCCGGGCGTAGTCATGCTGCACCGCCTCGTTGACTTCCCACACCTCGCGCAGCTCGAACACCAATTTCTTGAAGAGCTTGACTTCCCTCCGGGTCAGCTCACCTGGCTCTACTTCCGGGCCCAGATAAGAGTCCAGCGAGTTCGGGGAAGGGAGGGGCGAGTAGTGGACCGCCCGTGAAGTCTCCTCGGCACCGGTTCGGCTGGGAGGAGCTGTGGATACAAGCGACATCAAAGTGAGGTATGTCGAGAGGGAACTTGACAGGGATCCAAGGGAAAATTTACGTGACGAACTCGACAACTTTAAGGAGATGTGGGGAGGGACAAGCCGTAGGTCCTTCCCGCGCCCCGGGCCGCGCGTTCCTGGGGAGAGAAGCTCAAATCCCAGGACGGGGACGGTCTCCACACCCGCCCCCGTGGTTACAGCAGCTCGCTGGGAAGAAGGGACGGACACTGGCGAGTTCGGCCTCTACGAGCTCACTGGCAGGATCCCAAAGAGAAGAGGCGGGTCCCGAGGATGGTTATCCGGTGTCATGAACCGCAAGTATGCGAGAGTGGTCTCGCCTCGTGGTGTGGGCTCTCGCGGCGTGGCACCCCCCACGTCATCAGGTTGACCATCCGAGTCGTCGCCGACTACGACAATTTCTCTATCCTTCTCAAAAACTGTCCGAGTGGAAGAGCCGATCCCCATCTCCAGGGTGGTCCTCAGGTCTTCATAAATTGGCTCGGCCACTTCGGGAAATGACTTCGCCCTCTTGGAGTTGGGCTCGGCAGAATCAATTTGAGGAACATTGGGTGGGACCACTGTCAGAGCGGCCACGCGAGCAGCCGAGGTCTGGCGAGCTCGGTTGAGGCGCTCTTGGATTTCCTTGGGGATCGGCATCTTGGCAGTGCTAGATTAAAGGGAATGGCAAGAGTCAAGCAGGTATGCAGGTGTATATATATAACCGCAGGTGCACCCCACCGAAAGATTCTCTCCGGTCCACCCCGCACTCGCCGAACACTTGGGGTTGGATGTTTCTTTCCAAGCTTCGCCAAGCTCAAAAAGAGCGGGGATTATGTACAAC
Organism: Platanthera guangdongensis; assembly: GCA_039583875.1. Classification (NCBI taxonomy): domain Eukaryota; kingdom Viridiplantae; phylum Streptophyta; class Magnoliopsida; order Asparagales; family Orchidaceae; genus Platanthera; species Platanthera guangdongensis. The sequence continues at coordinate 77,598,885 of CM077164.1, read as the reverse complement.
CCCGTGTCCGGCGAGTAGGGTCATCAGAAGCGAGGTCGGCCGGCGCAGATTGCCCAGGCTGTATGCTAGCTTGGCAGGAAAACCTGGAGGCAGCGAGCGAGATCTGCATTCGTCGACCGAAGATCGGCATTCGTCGACCAAAGATTGGCATTCGTCGACCAAAGATCAGCAATCGTTGACAAAAGATCGACAATCATCGAACGCAAGCTCGGCGCTCGTCGACCGCGAGTTCGGCAGTCGCCGACCACGAGCTCGGCATTCGCCGACTAAACCAGGATTCGTCGACCTGAGATCGACTATTGGAGTCCTATCGACTGGCAAGCTCACCGTCCCAGCTCGCGCTCACGCAAAGGAGCTCGGCAATATCAGGCAAGCTGATCCGCCGAGGTGGCCGAGCTCTCCGACTCGCCCAGGTCTATGAGGTACTTTTTACTGTTTTGCCCCCGCCGGTCTGCCCATAGCCCTTCAAAACAGAGGAGTTTGGCTGTTGGCAGACCCAGCTGAGGGTATTTTGGTAATTTCAGGTCAGTTTAGTTTAGTTATTGGCAGTTCAGATTCTGAAATCTATAAATAGGACCCAAGGGGTACCCCAGCAGGCACGTTTTTGTGCTCTCTTGCTCCAGCTTTCTAGTGCTTTCTGAGGGTACCTTAGCTCGGCCATTGGCTAAGGAGGGGAAGGGCTCTGAGATCTTCCGGGTGTGTGGTGGAACCTCCTGCCGAGCCCTTGGGTCAGTTCTTTCCTGTTTTTCTTGTTGTTTTGCTTGCATGAGCGAAGTAGGTGCGCAATCACCCCTTCCCTGAGGGCGAACTCCACAGGAGACCGAGAAATCGGTTCCAATACCACCCACGCACCCCCCACTCTCAAGTCCCACCCCACTATTTTTTTACGTCGAATATGTCATCGACAATGGCGTCTCATCAACATCGGTCGCTGACGAAGTGGTGGAGCACAAGCATACGGTGTCAATTTGGGAATATTTCGACAAAGTGAAAGTCGACTCAGAGCATAAGGCGAAGTGAAATCAATGCTCTAAATTACTTACTCTCAATGATAACTCGACACTCACAAGACACATTAAGTCTTGCACTGTTAAACATGCCCCGCTCGAGTCCAGGCAGGCGCAATTATATACATCTGGACAAATATGGATGTACGATCAAGGTCGACAGCAGGAGCTACAGGTGAATAACGTCATCAGACGTGGGTTGTCGTGTAATCTCCTGAATCGCACTAGGCTCCTCGTGCATGTTTTTCAGTCAGGAGAGCTGACTTGGGGTTCGGGGGAGTGCTGACAATTGGGCAGCACATGTGAATAGGAGGAGAAATCAGTCAAGCATAGGATACGGATAGAGACACGGGCGTGTCCCTACCCGTGTGTGAGTGGCCATCTCTCGAGTTGATGACTCGAGTATGTCCAGACGACACGGGTAGTGACACGAGTGTGTCACTTCCCGTGTGAAGTGACACGGGCGTATCCTTACACGTGTGTGAGTGTGCCAAGTTGAACTCGACAGAGTGTGTCGAGTTGAACACGACAGTGTGTCGAGAACGACACAATGTATGACACGGGTAGAGACACGGGCGTGTCCCTACCCGTGTGTGAGTGTGTCAAGTTGAACTCTACAGAGTGTGTCGATTTGAACTTGACAGAGTGTGTCGAGATCGACGAAATGTATGACATGGGTAGAGACACGGGCGTGTCCCTACCCGTGTGTGTGTGTCGAGTTGAACTCGACAGAGCGTGTCGAGATTGATGAAGTGTGTCGAGATCGACGAAATGTATGATACGGGTAGATACACGGGTGTGTCCCTACCCATGTGTCCCTGCGTCTAGTTAACTTCGTCGAAATGTATCCAGAGAAGGATACAGCCAGGGAACACGGCCGTGTCATGTGGACACGGGTCGGGACACGGGCCGGGACACGGGCGTGTCCCTACCTTTGTCGAGTATTGAACCGATACTGAAACCGTCGTAACGTTTCGCCCAAGCGGGACACGGGTAAGGACACGGGCGTGTCCCTACCCGTGTCACTTTTTATATATAAGGGTTGTGAAAACCCTAGACATTTTCACTCCTCATTCCAGCCACTTTTCTTGAGAGAATTTCTTGAGAGAAGGAAGTTGCTGGAGCAAGTTCTAGAGGAGGAGAACCGTCGCCGTCGTGGAAAAGAAGATGCCGCCGAGAAGAGTCACAAGATCCATGGTCGGGAATAGTGGAAACATCGGAATTGAGGTGAGCTTCCTACCCTCTCCCTTGGTGCTAGATCTCTAGTTATTTTCTAGGAGAGATATCGACTCAAGAGAGTCTTGATGGAGAGAAGGAGTTTTCTAGGGACGGTCATGCTAGAACATGTGTTCTAGGTTTTAGATCTCTTCAACCTCCCCTTTCTTCTATGTGATGATGGGTGGATGGCTTCGTGAGGAGAAGTGGCCTCATGAGGGTGAATAAGGGAGGAGGAATTTCTGTGTGATTTTGGAAGACCAACTTGAGGAGGGAGATGAACCGATGCCGTTCATTTCTCTTTAAGATTGTTCTGCGCGTAGAGATCGTCTTGGCCATTTTCATGTAGGATATGTCCAGATTTGTGCTTTCGAATAAACACGAAAGTTGAAGCCCTTGAAAATACCTTTCCAACGAATGATTGTACGACTTCAGGTGAAGTGTGTAGCCATAGGAAAGCCTGAATGAAAATGACGTCCGATAAATCCGACATGCAGAAATTGTGTTCTGTGCGCAGCGGACTTTGAAGCCGAATTCAAATAGGATATACTCAAATCTGGGTTGTAGGCTGAATATGAAAGTTGTAACCCATGGAAAGACCTTTCCATCGAGTGGTTACACATCTTCACCGAATTCATGTAACTTCAGGAATCTCCAGTTGAATTTGCTAACCAGATTTATTCTGCACTTAAATTCTGGGGTTTTATATAATATGGATTTGGATTCGGTGGAATCGATGTTGCAAATTAACTCGAGATTTTGGTGAACTATTTTATGTTAACCACCGTAGTGCTATGAATGATAAAGTTTACTAATTAGATTTCATATAACTGAATTGTGAAGCAAGCTTAATTAAATGAAATGACTTGTTAGAAATTGGTAGACTATTATATATGCGCATTATGTTATATCATGTTGAAATCATTTGGAATGACATATAGAAGGATAAACTATGGCCATGAGTATGTTTGATGGTCGCAATGAAATTTAGTAGTCCAATACTTAGAGTGTTGATAAGTTGTAAATATACCTATTTTTCTGTACATTAATTTAGTTGTTTTCATTTATTTTTGTCGTTTTTACTTATTTTTATTCAATAAAATGCTCCTATTTTTGTAAATATTATACTAACTTAGTTTATTTTATTTTTCAGGAAAAATTGAAAATCTGCCAAAAAATTGACATGTCACGCCCGTGACATATTGGTCACGCCCGTGACCAGGGCGTGACACGTCAAAATCCCGTGAATCAGCAATTTTTGAAGACCAAAGCCTGACACGCCTGGGGTCACGCCCGTGTCACCTGACACGGGGCGTGACCCAAGCCCGTGACACTCCACTCGACGATTTCATCTCGACGATCGTCGAGTGTCGACACTAGCAGTCACGCCTAGAGTCACGCCCGTGACCTAGGGCGTGACACCTCTTTTCCGCTCGACGATTTTCAACTCGACACTTTCAGCTCGACATTCGTCGAGTGTCGACACCAGCCGACACGCCCAGAGTCACGCCCGTGACCTGGGGCGTGACCTTTCCAGCTAGCCCGACAAGACCTGCCCGAAGACTTTCGGCGCGCACCGCGCCCAGTTCCACCTTCCTGTCACGCCCCCTGTCACGCCCGTGACCAAGGGCGTGACCACTGCGAGACCGACACGTGTCCAGGCCGAAGTCAACTTTCCCGTCAAATCGCCGGCCGCCTTCCAAATAGTACTGTCACGCCCCCTGTCACGCCCGTGACCAAGGGCGTGACCCTTGTAAATTTTTTCTATAAATTCAGAGCTGCTGCTTAGGATTCCTGTTCCTTTTTTTGAACCACTTTGCTTAGGGTAGGTGCTGCCGAATTGCCTTCTTATGCTATGTAAGGGATTTTCTTCCCCCTCTCTTAGTGTTTGTTTTTAGCTTTCTTGTAATCACTTTTTTCATTAATAAAATGTGTTAGTTTTTTCTCTCTTTGCATAGCTTGGAATCCATTTATGCGCCCTACTCGAAGTGATTTTTTAATGTTTGTTATTATTTTGTTTTTCCTTTATGTCTTCTAAATCATTTTAGCTTATAGCTTTTGTCTAATTTCTAGCCGTTATAATCGCAATTTTATGCAAATACTTGTTTAGGTTTAGTTTATTATTACTTTGTTTTCATTCCTATAGGTTTATAAAAGATGTTTTAAAAAGTGATTTTTAATTTTCTTTTAACTTAGGCTCTTTAGGATTGTAAAATTTTTCGTTCTCTTTTAGTCTTATTTCCACTTTTTAGGCATTTCTATAAAATTATAAGAATGAAAACATATTCGTTTTAATTTTTCTAGCATTTTCATTTTTGTTTTTATTTCAAAATCTTTTGTCCGTTTAATTTTTTCGTCTTCTTTTTACGCATTTCTACCGCATTTTAGCGGTAGAAATGTATTCGTTTTAATTTTTCGATCAATTGCATTTTCATTTTTATTTGCAAACTTTCTTCCCGTTTAATTTTTATTTTCGCTTTTTATGCATTTCTACCGCATTCTAGCGGTAGAAATGCAGTTGTTTTAATTTTTCGTTAACTTAGTTTTTTGCAATTTTTTATGTATACGCATTTATTTCCGCCTACTCGTTAAGAGTTAAATGGCGCTCGCTTATTTTAATTCTGTAGAGTGCGTGAGTTTGTAATTTTCCTTTTTTCCGCCTACTCACTTGAGTTTAATGGCTGGATTTTATTTCGGTAGAGTGTGTGTGTTTTCATTTATGTCGAGAGAGAGTGTGCGTGCGTTGCATTTATTTTGTCCTACTCGGTTGAGTAGGACCCGTATTTATTTTCTCCTACTCATTTGAGTAGGACTTGCGTGTGTGCGTTTTACTGCTTTCATTTCTCCCGCCCACGCAGTTGCGCCGGGACTCGCAATTTACAGCTTTCTTCAGTCCTACTCGTTTGAGTAGGACTTGCACTTTTCAGCTTTCATTTACTGCTTTATTTCCTGCTTTCATTTACTGCTTTCTTTATCGCTTTATTTTCTGCTTTTCCCGCAAATCGTCCCCATTCCGATGAGTGGCTAACCATTCTTAGCCCTCGGTATCGAAGAGCATTGGGACAGATAAAATAGCTTAAAATAATTAAAGGTCTAATTTTTCTAATTAATTAATAGTACTTAAGGTTTGCCCGGGGTTTACGACGCGTAGGACCACATATCGATGTGTGGGCCCTATTTCCGTTTTCCATACGCTCGTCGAGAGGCCGTGCGTATGGACAGATCACCCCTTGGCAAAGAGAGTTCCGCACTAACCCTCGAGAGAGGAGGCGCGCCAACTCTACCGGATTGGGTTCCCCACCCAATAGCGGGGTTCTTAGCGTAATGCGGGCGTTAAGAGGAATCCTTCGTCGGACTAGCGTTCGGTCGAATAGTCTTAGCGTTCAGGTGAGCGATAGTCCTAGAGATAGGTGAGCTCATTTTAGTGGAACCTCCACGGCCAAGTCTCCGCCTTAATTAATTAGAAATTTAGGAGCTCTTTTTATTTAAAGTCTATTTTAGTTCAATTGTTTTTTCGGTGCCATCGAGCTAAGCTCTTCATCGGCACCACCTTCTTGCTTTCTTTTTATGCTTTCATTTTCTTTTCTGCCTTTTTATTACTGCCTTTTTATTATATATAAAATATAACCCGACAAGTTAATTATCGGTAAAATAATAGTCCCCTCCAGGGAAGAGTAGAAATAATCGAACCGGACCCGAGAACAATACGACCTCGATATTCCACCCGGAATATCCTGTACTACTCACGATAGGTGCACTTGCCTCCTTTTGTTAAAACTCGATTTCTAAACCTTTTTATATCCAAAATAAATAAATAAATACGCGCGCCCCGTTTTCTTAAATAAATTCACTTCCGCCTTTTTTCGCAAATAAAACTGCCGGGTCGCCGCGTGACCATAAATAATTTTGGAGTTTTAACCATCAAGTTTTTGGCGCCGTTGCCGGGGAAATTTTAGGTTCGTTATTTTTAGGGTGCTGTTACTAGCAAACCCTATTTGGTTTTTAGCAAACCATTAGTATTAGCAAACCTTCAATTTTCAAAATGGTTATTTGAAAACCATTTTGTTACTAGCAAACCACTATAAAATTTTTTTTTAAAAAAATTTGTTTAAATCATTCATTATTTCAAAATAACTCACTACTTATAATGACATTAAAAATTGATCTCAAATGTATTCGTTCAACTACTAATGTTAGTACTAGAAATTAGCCAAAATGCTACAAAATTGTGTTTTGTATGACCAAAACTCTTTTTTCAACAAAATATCATCATCTGCTCTGAAATCTTTAAACAAAATATTATCATCATCTGCACAAAATTAATAGTAATTGTTAGAAATTTTATGTTTAGTAATGCTTCTACAATGTAAATGTAATTGACAATTGTTTTTCTACTTGAAGCTCACCAAAAGACAAAAGTCAAGAAATGCAAAATCCAATTGCCTTTTTATAGCAATTACGTCCATTATCCACACTTTCACCTGCATCCGAAATTTAAATCATTTATATTGCATCGCAAAATAAGTTAATATAAACAAGTATATAAACAATGTTTCACTTACATTTCATTCCTTTTTGTTGAGAATGCATTCCCATGAACTTCCAACTTGTGTTTTATATCTCCTCCAAGGAGAGTATAATGGTGGAAGTGGAGTTCCTTCTTTCATGCATAATTTGACAAAATGATTACCGTTTATGAATCCAATCCAAATAGTGTTTGGTACGTGAGGAATTGGTGCGTCCAATGGTAAGAATGTTAGACTTTGATTTTTTGAAATCAGAGCAACGCATATATTGTAGCAACTTGAAATCACCAAACCCATATCCGGCATCGTCATCCACTTATCATATGGTGCCGGCGTGTTTTCACAATCAAGAGAGTTGAATAAGGCTTGCTTTCTCGTGCTTCCGAATATCGAATCATATAGAATAGGTCTTTTCTCCAATTCATTCATTAGATCCAGTCGAACTTGTTGCCAATTATCTCCCATGTGTAGTGATTCACTAATAACTCGGAATCCACAATGGCCATCCGCGATGACATTACAAACATCAACAAAGTTTTCTGCAACACAACTCGGTAGTTGTCGACGAACATTATCATAGAGTCTATTTCTGCGCACACTTTTTTCTCTTGATGATTTGACATTTTTGTGTGTGTACCTTTGACTTCCTTCATAATGTGCTCAAATAACGACGGATTGCGTTTAGTACTTATGTAATTATTTTTGAACTGCTTTCTGCTTCCTTTGGCCTACCTTTTAGAGAAGTTGGCAAAAATAGGTTCCTTTGTTTGACTACATGTTGGATCCATGATCTCACGCAATTTGTTTCTAATCTCCTTCTGCTGGTGTTCGTTGGTGTTTGCGTACCTTTGTATGATCCCCTCCAACTCAACGGCTATATCAATTTCTGTCAAGTTAATCGATTCTTGGGTAGGCGGTGTCTCATCACTCTCCAAAAGAAAGGATAGTGCTTCCAATGTTTATGAACTAACCATGTCGGACAACTTTTGTTTTCAGATATGTAAGGAGCTAACTCATGAGCACATGGTAAACCAAGTGTATCGATTTGTATGTGGACAATTTTCGCCTCCGACAAATTTTGAGTTATGACACTTTTCTTCCTCTACTTTTATCAATTGCAATGCCTGTAATGAGACTCGCCCAATAAGTTCGGAGTATAACGATCCTTTGAACTCCTTACTTACTTGAATTGTGCTATGACCAAATGATCGTTTTATTTCAGTATGTTGGAGAGATAACATTTGATCGAATGTCTTCCAAATAGTTGCCAAATTGCCAATAGATACTTCTAAAATTTCTTCAACTTACTATGACCTCCTTCAACACGATTTGTGGTTGAGTTGCCAAGGTGCATGAATTTATCTATCCAAGCGCATACAAAATACTCTTTCAAAGGTTCAACCATGTTGCACATACATAAGAGACAACATCGGGGTATGTACTGGAGTATGAACTCACAAAAGAGTTTATACCTCATGTTGAATTCATTTTCATTTCTCGCATCAACTATGCGTTGGAAAACACCAAGAAAAATTTCGAACTTTTTTCCCTCTTTAAAATATTTTTGCAGTTAGCCAAAATATTTCTATGGACGTGTACTTGACATAAAATATGTTAGCATTAGGAAAAGTATACTTTATGGCATTCATTAAAGCCAAATCTCTATCTGTGACAAGTACATTAGGTAATGAAGTTTCCCCCAAAATTCCTTTGAAATGTTCCAACGCCCATCTAAAGCTTGTCTCCGATTCATCAGACAAAAAAGCAAATGCTGCGAAAAATGATAATTGAGTAGATGTAACACCCACCACAGACAATAAAGGCAACCGGTATCTATTGGTTTTGTAGGTACAATCCATTAAGAAAACGGATGAAAACATTCTACTAAGTTTGATAGCAACTGGATGGGCAAAGAATAAGCTTACCAAATTTTTTTTGCCTTCAAAAAATCGATTATAACTCAAATATCCGCTTTCCTTTAGACATTTATACAGATACTGTATAGGTGTGGCACCCTCTAGTTCTTCTTTCTGCAACTTACGTCGTTCATTATAAATTGTGCGCATCACTGTGCGATTCTCTGGATTTCTTTTCTTAATAGTTGATAGTATGCATCTTGGTTTCACATTTGAGGAGTACATGTCATGAACGATTTTCTTCTCTATGCAATCCAACCTACCCGTAGTGGCGTGTGCTTCTAAGTGTACCATTCATGATTATGAGTCCCGCATTTAACTTCAAGTGTCCATTCAGGGGAATGAGCATCTTTTTTCCCAATCAAAGTGAATGGGCAACCACAACGTTTGCTAGTAGTTTTCTTAGATTTTGTTTTACCCAGCCTTTTTTACATTGCTTTTCACGGTAGTGTCCACCTCTATCACATCCAAGAAAAACTCGCGGTCGTGCTCTAACACCATCTACTTTATCTGAACCTTTAACAGTAACTGCAAAGCTAAGGGATTTGCCAACAGTCCGTGTCCAATCAATTAGTACTTCCGGGAAGGAAAACTGAATATTGGTTTCAAAATGACTACCAACTTCCAACTTTATTTCAGAGTCACTATTCAAAAAAAAAAATCAAAAAATCATAAGAAGAACACTTTTAAATTATGAAGTACTCAAACGTTCAGAATAACTTTGAACAGAGGACTTCATTTAACCAATATC